>JAULKK010028363.1:0-19459 GCA_032355705.1 Rubia peregrina
GTAGGAACATTAGCGATGAGTAGTTTACCAGTCGCAACCAGCTCCCGAACAGAGTGGTAGTCGATGTCGATGTGCTTCGCCCGCTTGTGAGCCACCAGATTATGAGCCAAGAAGATTGCACTATTGTTGTCGCATATAAGAAGAGGAGAACTTAAGAGCAAAACACAAAGATCTCGCAGAAGATGGGTTAGCCAAAAAAGTTCAGAAGCAGTGTTGGCGAGAGCCCGGTACTCAGACTCGGTTCTGGAGAGAGAAATAATGGGTTGTATCTTGGCACTCCAGGACACAAGATTGTCGCCAAGGAAGAAAGACAACATATCCATAAGTGGGTCGACGAGTCTGAAGGAACCGAGCCCAATCAGCATCATAATATCCTAATACCTTGGAAGTGGAAGAGCGAAAACTGAGACCAAAGTGTAGTGTACCTCGAACATAGCGAAGAATCTGAGTGACAGCTGCAAAATGATCATCCCGAGGGTCCTGAAGATACTGACTGACAGAGTTAACAACAAAGGCTAATCTGGACGAGTAATAGTCAAATACTGAAGATCCCCAATCAGTGACCGGTAAAGCGTCGAGTTCTTAAACGGAGGATTAGTGTTGCTATGATGTTGGGAGCTGGGAAAAATGGAGTGGAGACTAGAGCTGCATAAGATATCATGGCATGAGTGAGAATATCACGCACATACTTAGCTTGACCAAGAAGAAGACTCGAGGCAGTAGGTGAAACTTCTAGGCCAATAAAGTAATGAAGGGCACCCAAGTCCTTAATAGCAAACTCCTGATGAGTGGGATTTATGAACTGGCAAAGAAGAGCTGAGTCATTGCCGGTGAGAATGATGTCGTCCACATAAACGAGCAAATATAGAAAGGAAGATCCTCAAGATTAAACAAATCAGAAAGTGTCAGCAGAGCTACATCGAAAACCAAGCTGAAGCAAGCAGGTGCTGCTAAACCACTAGAACCATACCAGAGTAGCTTGCTTCGACCATAAATAGCCTTTTGCAGACGACAAACATAGTTAGGATGAAGCGGATCCTTGTATCCGATTGGTTGCGCCATGTAGACGAGAGAATCAAGCATGCCGTTAAGAAATTCACTCTCGACATCCAACTGGCCATAAAGGGGCCAAGGTAATGGCCTGAACAATATAAGCTTTGACTACGGGGCTGAAAGTATGGTCAAAGTCAAAACTTGGAACCCGGAATCTGAGAGAACCCTTGAGCCACCACACATACCTTATGGTGATTAACTATGCCATCAGGACGATACTTTAGCCAATAGACCCATTTGGAGACAACAATGTTGACATCCGACAGGTGCGGAACCAAATTACAAGTATGCAGGCCACGAAGTGCTTCCATCTCCTAATATATAGCCAAGACCCAAGATGGATCCTCAAGGGCCAAACAATAGTCTGTAGGTTTCTTCTGGGCAAGAAGGGGAGCGAGAAAACCATGGGCGACAATGTCTGAATAATCACGCCGCTGGATAGCACAAGATATAAACCGAGTAGTCATTTAGTGGGGGCACGGCCGAGGAGGGGAGGATGCGGGTGCAACCTTTGAAGAAGGAGCTGGTGACCCTGGTGGACTGGAGGGTGGAGAGACCGGTGGAGTGAGGTGGTTTGGGCCAGCCACTGGCTGGTCCGAGTCTATTAAACATATGTAGTAAGGTGTCGAAGACAGTGTAGAAACAACTGTGGACAAAGGAGATACCGAATCTGACTCAGGATCAAGAAAGGTAGAAACATCAAGCATTGAAGGTGGGAAATGATCATCGAAGGAATGGATGGGGGCAAAGGGAAAGTACATCTCATCAAAACGAGCATGTTGAGTGACGTAGATTATGCAATTAGAACGATCAAGGCACCAAAAACCTTTATACTGTGGGTTGTATCCAATAAATACACACTGAATACTATGAGAAGACAACTTGTGGTTGCAAAAGGGAAAATTAAAGGGAAGACCCGACAACCAATTGCATGAAATTTGGTGTATATGGGAACCCGACCATTAGCAATTTCAAATGGTGATACCCCACCAAGAACATGAATGGAAAACCGATTGATGGTATAAGTAGTCATGGAAAAGGCATCAGACCAGTGTGAGAGAGGGATATATGAGTGGTATAACATAGACATGCCCATGTCAACAATGTGGCAGTGGTTACGCTCAGCCCGACCGTTCTACTTTGGATTATATGGGCAAGAGATATGATGATGAATTCCTTTTGTCTGAAAATGAGAACGTAAGTGGCCATTTATGAACTCGGTTCCTCCATCACTCTGAAACACCTTAATGGTGCAAGAATACCGGTTCTCCACAAAAGCCTCAAATTGACGATAAACATCCCAAAAATCATATTTACGATGTAGTGAGTAAAACCATGAGAGCCGATAATGATTATCAAGGAAAATAGCATAGTATGAAAAACCATCAACGGATAAAACATGAGAGGGCCCCTATAAATCACAATGGACAAAGTCAAGTACCTTGGCAGCACGCTTAACATTTGTATGAAAAGATAAATGTTTCCCTTTAGCCTTTTCACACGCATGATAAAGGGTAGGTTTAGGAAAAATTGATGAGACAGATAAGGATCTGAAGCACACAAATTAGAAATAACGGAATGCAGAACATGACCAAGTCTAGCATGCTAGGTTTCAAAAGATGCACTCGACATATTTGATTCCACAGTAGACAATAAAGCAGATTTACCATAGTCTAAAACATAAAAGCCAATTTTTACTATGACCATGACCCAAGATTTCACTAGTGATTTTATGCCAAATAATAAATGACCGATCATCACAACACACAACAGAGTTTAAATCTTGAATTAATTTGCTAATTGAAAGCAATTTTTTAGTGATATCAGGCACAATAAGCTCATCATAAAAAGACAAAGACTTAGAAATTCAAGAATCACCGACATGAGTAATACGGAGTTGAGAACCATTACCAACAACAACTTGGTGAGAACTATCATAAGATGTCACATGATCAATAACAGTGAATGATAAGGCCATGTGTTTTTTGGCATCAAAATATACAATCCACTTAGAGCCATGGTGCCAAAATTCTGAGGTACCACCAAAAAGAGCCATAATGCAAAGTAGCAAAGTGACAAAAGTAAGAGAAACTGCGGACGAAAAACATTGGCCGAAAAACACTGGCTGCTTGAGCGTGTGGGTAACGCTTTTAGCTTTGAGCGCGTGACTTCACGCACCTCTGGAAGAATCCGTGCAGATCAAGAATTGGAACACGACATCTGAAAAGCTTCATCAAACACCACCGGAGAACACCTGCTCCTATTGCTGAATAAACCAACCGGAGGTGAGAACGCTGCTACCGTAGAAAACTAATGCGGAGAGAGACAACAAAGATGAGACCTCAGAGGATGAATTAGACGTCAAAGATGAAGAATCCATTTATCTGTCGATAAATAACGACGTGTCTGGAAAGCTGCTGGAGAAGAAGATCGTGGTTGCCAAAATTGGACTGAAAATACACCCGGAAATTAGAGAGAGATACGCCGAGGATGAAGATGCCATTGGGTGAAGAGTGGCTGCTGGAAGACATCGGAAACCACTGGAAGTTGACCAGAAGTTTGCCGTTCGGAAGGTAAAGAGAAAAAGTAAATTCTCGATGATTGATTTAATAAGATGATAAACAATATATATAGTACAATGCATCTAGACGTTGAGTTATATTAGAACTTTAACCCTAGAATATCTACTCGAATCACCTAATCTAGTTATCAGGTTGACGTATTCTAACAAGGAACATCAGTACGATTTTGTTGGTTGATATCTTCCAATTGGCTTCATGTCAAGATTACACAACCTCACTAAAACAAAATCAGTGGGAAAAAGAGTATTGTGATATCTTTGCCAAAGTCTTCCAAGAATTATAAATTTATTATTATAATTTCTTGAAAATGATGGTTAAGTTATTCCAAGCCAATTGGCCTTGGTTTTTTCTTGTTTCTCTTCATGCACACTGCTATCTTTACACATATCCATGATTAAAATGACAATGTCGTGGATTCACCCGCACCTTCCCTATTTACTCCAAACACCGAATGTCTGCCAATGTCTCTTAATTTTCGTATCATTCCATCTAGAGTAAAAAAGTTTCGTCCTCGAAATGGGAATCATATAACCTCGACAGACATCCTCGAATTCCTGTAACAACTTAACAAATCGTAAAAGCATATTTACCGGAATATCTTCTTTGGCGAAATAACTTTCTTTACAAAAGAATGTTTAGTCAAAGCACGATTCACATCTCTTATTGCAGCATGAAATGATTTACCCGAGTCAATAGATAGTTTATGCATTAGCATATAAATAGAAGATAAAGGACTAAGATGTGAAGACAAGACTTTATGCGAGTTTTTTGAATCATTCCATGACTTACCTATCTACCTACCTTAGGATTGACCTGGAACTTGTGCATGGTGACATTTACCGTCTTTTTGTCAGAATAGATAGTATTTTTGTCAAAATTACTTTCTCCTTGTGGTAGAATAATTTTGGAAACTTCTGTTAAAGAAGGCTTAGACCGAAAACGTTCTTTGTCATTTTTCATATGATCTCGTGCCTCCAAAACTTCTTGTGTTTCAGGACCTCGCTCACCTCTATCATCAATGATGATTTCATCATCCACCTGCTATTCTTTGCTGTCATACCGTGTAGGCATATCTTAATCTTCTTCCTCCATCATTGTTATCATAATTCTTTCGTGGGGATAGTTATCGCATACATGCCTCCATTCCTTATAATAAAAAGACTACATTATTTTTTTGGTCCCCAACATATATCGCAATACCATCTTTTTGTCCCCAATGCAAATACCGTGTATGTTTAGCAACCAACAAATACAAAATGATTTTTTTGGTCCCAAAAATTGTGTTTTCGGTAAGACTAATTATTTTCCGATAATAGCCACGGGTATTTTAATAATTTTCACTATTAAATGATTAAAAATAAATAAAAATTAGTCACCAGAGAGCCTCATGTTGCTGCTTCGTCTATGGCGAGGAAGCTCGCCAGAGCATGGTGACAAGACTAAAGGACTAAGATGTGACTAAACCCTATCTTCAATCATGCATCATCATATAAATAGAAGATAAAGGACTGAGAGGTGAAAACAAGACTTTATGCAAATTTTCAGAATCATTCTGCGACTTTTTAGAATCATTCTGCGACTTACCTATCTACCTATCTTAGGATCAACATGGAACTTGTGCATGGCGATATTTACTGTCTTTTTGTCAGAATAGAACAGTCTTTTTGTCAAAATTACTTTCTCCTTGTGGGAGAATAATTTCGGAAACTTTTGTTAAAGAAGGCTTAGACCGAAAATGTTCTTTGTCATTTTTCATACGATCTCGGACCTCCAAAACTTCTTGTGTTTCAGGACCTCACTCACCTCTATCATCAATGACGATTTCATCATCCACCTACTATTATTTGCTGTCATACTGTGTAGGCATATCATAATCTTCTTCCTCCATCATTGTTGTCATAATTCTTTCATGGGGACAGTTATCACGAACATGTCTTCATTCCTTATAATGAAAAAAACTAAATTATTTTTTGGTCCCCAACATATATACAATACCATCTTTTGATCCCCGATGCCAATACCGCGTATATTTTGCAACAAAAAATATAGAAAATGATTTCTTTGGTCCCCAAAGGTGGTTTTCCGGCAAGACTAAATTATTTTCTGATAATAGCCATGAGTATTTTCATAATTTTACTATTAAATGATTAAAAATATAAAAACAATCAGTTGCCGACTAGCCTTTGGCTGCTGCTTCATCTTTGGCGAGCCTCGTCGCCGTCGCCCGTCACCTCATTTCAACTTCTCTAGTGACCTAGGGTTTCAATTCCTCGGTGCCTCATCATTTTCAATTCCTCATCGCCTTGTCTTCTCAACCCTCAACGCCTCGTAGCTTCACCACCTCGTCATCTTCAATTTCTCACTAGCTCTTCATCTTTAATCCTTGTTGCTTTGCCGCCTCGTCGTCTTCAATTCCATACCACCTTGTTGCCTCGCTGCCTCATCGTCTTCAACGAACCCTAGCGGTCGATCGTTCTGCAATAAACCCTAGCAGTCGCCTCACCGTCATTGCTATGCACTCTGCAACCACGGCGATGAAGTGCCTCACAACTTTGCAACCACGTCGACGGAGCATCTCACAAAGCATCTCATTTTGTATTTGTTGGTTGCCATACGCGGTATTGGCATCGGGGACCAAATAATGGTATTACGATATATGTTGGGGACCAAAAAATAATTTAGTCTAATGAAAAGATATATAAGTGCTAGAATAAATTGTATATGATGAAGTAGAAATTGATTTACATGTATTTTGGCTAGGGGGGCTGATTGGTTGCAATCATTCTTTGATCAGTGGGTTCAAATAGTTAATTTGAGTAGGTTTTAGTAAAATTAGGGGTTCCTCGGCCACCCATGATCAAATTTCTACCACCCCCGGCCGAATTAGAAATCAGACACTGTCCTTTGACTATCATAGCCAAAAGTAGAGCGTGCTTTGGACCTTAATGTTGACTCAACCAACCTGGCCTTGACCAATAAATCTCGCATGCACACGTGATGCTGCTGGAACCTGCAGATCTTCTCTTAAACCTTCAATAAACTGATACTTTGTATATGCATCATCTTCTCTCATGCCAAATCTTCTCATAGCTAATTCAAGATTTTGTCAGTATTCATCTTGGTTCCCTTGCTTCAGATTGAGGAGATACGAATGTTGCTCCATTAAATATATTTGCGGAACATGATATAATTAAAGCTTGGTCTTCAATATCTTCCATGTGAAGATAGGTATTTTGCCAACAACCTGTCATGATTCTTTCAGGTTCTTCCACCATTAGGCTGCATAGTGGGTGAAAGAATATTGTACCACCTTGATATTCTCTTTCTCTCTGTAGCTGTTAAGTTCAAACTAGTTCTCCATCCGCCTCTCCCAATCTAAATATTTTGCTGGATTGCGTTGACCATTGAATCTAGGGGTATCATACTTAAAACCTTTATTGTCACGTGTAGATTCAACTTGTCTTGCAGAACGATGTAGTGTAGGATTTTCCAACCCATCTAATTCCCTTGAAAATCTCTGAAAGTTTCTCATTAAGGCATTCATGTCATTCATTATAGGTTGATTGTTGGGATTGCCAACAAAAGAAGAGACAAACGGATCGTCCGCCATCTCTGCTAAGAAAAAACAGCTGATTAGTAATAAACGTTCCCCCTTCTCCTTTATTTAATAAGGTCACTCACCAAGTGTATAACACTCACAACTCACAAGGCGAAGGCTAGGATAGGTGCAATCAGTTAATTGCAAAAATAGGTAACAAGTACAACAATATTTATTTCGAATTTTACAAAACTATGAACTCCAAAATTGGATCTACAAATTGGAATTCTATATTCTTAAGAGAATAAGGGGGGAAAATACAATTTTAATGGTTTGAATCAGAGCTATATCGAATGAGTTATGATCAAAAGAAGAACGCTTTAAATAGGCAAGCTCCGAAAATTCAAGTTCCTTTTCCTAAACCGAATATGATTAAATACCCAAACCCAAATACTTATAGAATAGGATTTTCTTCACTTTATTGCTGTCCCTGTCGAAAATCCCCCTCAATTTCCTAATCCGAAAAGGTTTTAATTTCTCTTTCCTATCCCAACTAGGATTTTAAGTTTCCTTTTCCCAATCAATTTCCAAATCTGAATTTTATTTTCTTCTTTCAAAACCCCAAGAATATTTTGGCAATATATATTCTCCCAAATCAGAACCACATTTCTAAAACAGGATCTTTTCCCTAAGTTAGGAATATTTGCAAAACAACCCCAAACTTTTGAAAATTACACAATAGCCCCATAGTTTTGGATCTAAACCCTAAATCCCACGGATTTGAATCTCAAAAATATGCTACCCTTTTCAAAAAAATTGGAATAAAGTTTCCTGTCTTTAAAACATTTTGGAATGCGAAATCTGAGAAAACTTGCTCTCTATTCAAATGAACTTCGAGGAATTCAAGATCAGAACGATCAAGAATATAATACTGTATATAAGAAACAAAACAAAGACTATTTATTTTATATTTTTGTATAAGGTACAATCAAGAACTCAAGAAAGAATTCAAGATCACAGAATTAAAATGATAAAGAAAACAATAGGATTATGAGCATGCAATAATTTTCAGAAGAGTGGATGAAAATATCACAAGAACATGAAAAAAACAATGAAACTAACCGAGAAGTGAAGGCGGATAATAATTGTTAATGCTCAAACCATTCAATATCATCCTGACTCGATTGATGAAGGTGAAGGCGGATAGTAATATTGAAGTATTCTAACTCTCAGACCCTTCGATGTCTACTATTAAAAACAACACCTTTACCTCTGTTTTGGAGGGCTTTTACCTCTTTTTTTGCCCAAAATAACCGAGGTAAATGTGGCCGGATTAAAAAATATATTTTTTAAATCTCGGTTCAAAATTGAGGTAAAAAGTAAACTGAGGTAAAATGTAATTTTTACCTCAATTTTTAGAGAAATATACTGAGGTAAATAGTCAATAGCCGACGTGGTTACCGAAAAGTATGTGACGTCCGTCTATACTTGCTGGCGATCGACTTGCCAGAACATTTGCAACATTGGCGCTGTCGATGTCGCAAATTAGAGGTAGTGAAGTCGCTTAGACCTGTAATCGATGTCGGTTATTCCTAAAATCGACGTCATATACTGTAACTTTTGACCGTGGTTTCAACCAGCGGAAAATGTTAATTTTTACTGCTATTTTTCTTCTAAAAAACTGCGGTAATTGTATATGTGAGGATACCAACCCCATTCATTTTGCAACGTCGGCAAGACCGAATTCATTGCAATCGATTAGCATAGAATTCTGGGATGTCGGTTTGACCGTCCACGCATTGGTCGACCATGAAGCGTTGATGACGTGGTATAGTGGTGCACACAATGTCATTTTAAACTAACTTTGCTTGTCTAGTAGCTACTAGGGTTCCCTAAATATGATGCACGAGGTGGTTGTGATCTCGATTACAATGACTTGGTGATTTCGAGATACCATCAGCAATGTTCAACGATTATTAAACGACGTCGCTTTCATAGTATCGGGATCATCGAATGGTAATTATACGTGTGCAATGTCCGTAATTAAAATATAATAGCAACACAATATTCATGAAAAGTGTTCTCGGCGTCGAACACCATTCATTTGACATGTAGGCACAACTAGCATAATATATACACATAAGAAATATAAGTACTACACCATCAATACACAAGAAAAGTTATCAAAAGTCTCATAAAATGAACTATATCATTCATACTCCATAGCCATATGAAGAACTATATCAAGGTGTCAAAAAAAAACCTTGGAAAGTATCAATGGGCCTTTTAGAGAATGATGCTCGCACCAAAAACTTAACCTAATACAAGTTCCTTATATAGTTGATGGGTTAAGTAAATCCTTCAAATGCTTTACTATCATGAATAACGCCAACTTTCACGTACATCCTCCAACTGTCTGATGGTGTATGCTAATTTGTTCTCGGGAAAATTATGGAACATGGATTAAATAGTTAATGAAAATAGAGGTTGGGCGTAGTTGTGTCATTGTTTGTTTTTTTAAAAAGTGAGAATAACACATACCTTTTATAGATCATATTGATTCTCACTCACATTCGCTACAAAATCCTTCATAAATCTCATGCAATAGTAACCGCTTTGCCATGGTGCCAATTTTTTTTATACTAACCGTACCCACAATTTGTTCATGAACGCATAGTTATTCACATATTGCAATAATTAATGCAAATTGATATTATCTTGTAAATTCTAACCTTTAGGGACTTCCAAAGGAATGACTAGCGTGTTAACTAATGTATCCGTCATCACCTTTGCAATGGCGAATGAAATCATCTCGGGGGGTGTCTGATATAATGGATTGAACCCGAACACCGTGCTTGATGGAATAACAAAGACGAAGACCATCCAACATTTTCTAATAATATGAAATTGAAATTAATTTATTATAAACCCATAAACTATTGCACACTAAAGTGATTGTAAGTCAGTAAGTACAGTTGACTCACTTCTCGTAATATGGAGCGATACCTATCAATTTCTCCCTTTTCATCAATTAGGAGATCAAGTAGGCTAAACGCTCTTCCATCGCCACATGTTCTTGTTGGATCTTTAATGGTCAAAGACCCTTATCCACCCTTTCATTTTGGAAATAGATTTTACATGCAAAAGCCTATATAGATAGTCTAGATATTGACGGGCAACACAATAATTACAACAATGAATAACGTTTGCTTGATGAATTCATACTTACATGCAATGTAGCTGCATCACGGGTGGTAGGACATTATTGAAATGGAACAAGGTCACGAAATCCTCTTTTTTGGATGATTGGATTTACCTTGTACCCAAAGATTTCAACTTCTTCTATTGCATTTTTTTACGAAGACGAGGGAGGGTGACATGTGAAGATCTTGTGGATGTTCTTCAGAGAGCCATCCTCCGAGATATTGAATAAAGGTTGCTTCACTCTAGGGAAATGAGATTTTAAAGCCTTTGGATCCCTCCATGTACCTGGCAATTTAGCCAGGCTACTAATCCTTGCCCAGATCTACATGAAATTAATTCAAAAAGTTATGTAAAAAACTGTTCTCTAAACGCATATCTCTACCCTATTTTTTGTTTTACCTTGTTGGTGGGTCTGTTTTCTATAATAGAGACCAAACGTAGGAGCCAATCAACAAATATTCCCACCTCATCTACTATTCTTTCCTCGACATCTGGAATTGGAAGAACTATACCATCTACAAGGGTCTTAGTGATAGTAACCACCACGTTTTCCTTTGTGACTAGCTTATGATGATACAATCGTATAGATGTGTATATTTTGCCTTCCGGAATGACATGACTCTCACCATCAACATGTTCAGCAAGAAGAATGCACAAGGAATTATCCTTCAGAAGGAGGGTCGCTAATATAAAACAAAGTATAAAATAATTTGAATATGAAAAGTGTAACACATCTACTCATACCTTGAAATTGCAATCAGTGGCCTCTACCAACTCTGTCCTCAGTCGGTCAAACACAAGAGGCATTGTCGAAGTCGGAGACGTTGGTTCAGGCTTACTATCGCACACCGGGTGGTCATATGTTGTGTTTTTCAGAGAAGAAGCTCAGGGGGTAGTTGAGGTTGTTGGTTTAAAACATGCTAGGATTCTCTCCAAGTCAAGTGGTATTTTCCTCCCATTCAATTCTTGCAATACACAAGCCACCAGTTGGGAAGCTATAGATTTCAAAGCATCAATCTCTCTTTGTTAACTACATGATGGAATATCGACCTTCGTTGACAAAGATGTCCCTATGTGTAGCAAGAGTTCCGAAACCCTGGACCTGGCCCAAATGTTCTTTCTTGTTTAGCACTACACCAAGTATGCCTTTCTTTCCAACCACGATGAACTCGCCGGACTCTTGCTTTTATTTTTAAGTCCTCCGATTAATTAACAATAGTGGATCACATATAATTGGTCAAATTTTATCTTCAAATATTGGCATTATATTAAATCAACTAAATAGTTGAAAAACTTACAATTTGTTGGGCTACCACCTCCGCATCTTTGGTGTGGAACTTACCCTCTTGCTTCTCACGCCTTTTGTATCCTTTCAACCATTTCTCAAGTCGGGGAACTTCATCCGGTGTGGGATATTCCGTAGAAATCCTTTCTTCTTCATCTGTCATCCCAAGCACAACTTTGTCAAATACTCGAGCCTCGAACAATTCTTTCATGATAATTCTTGTGACTAGTGCGTACCCTTCTCGACTCATGGTGTATCACATTTTGTTTCCTTTTGCAACCTTGACATGTTTTGCTCTTAGACCTTGTGATAACATCAAATGATAAGGTTAGGTTATGAAAATGAAGAAAGGAAATGATAAGGGACACTAGTAACTATATGTTCTCGTATGTAAGCGACATCTCACTAGTTGCTAGGGAAATCACATCAATCAAATGGACATCATGCGACATCGCCTATACCGTCAGACGGTAACAAAGCTTAAACTTAGTTTGTAAACGATGTGGCAGACTACTCGGTAGAAATGATTCATTATTCGAGTAGTACTATGCAACGATGCATAGTCCAGTTTTTGTTACTCTAATTTTGGAAAATAGGGCCCGGTACAATTATTAAGCAATGACGATCACAAACTACATTCACAAATGACTGCTATCATAATAATATGCTCATGCATATGCTTTTCTATCCATCAAAATATGTCTTTACATACAAATATAATTATGTATCCACTATGTATATTCTTCATAGCATGTAAATGTTAATTTCTTACCGATTCTTCGTCCGCAAGCTTTCTTGCAATGAAAACCTTCCAACCCGATTCACTAATGAATGGATGATTAAGTCTCAGGTTGCGATTTCTCTTCTTTCCAAAAATGTAATCCCTAGCCTACTTGGCTTTGAAATCTCTCCATCTCTCTCCAAAGAGCCTTATTGTTCTACACTTCAACTTCGCCATTTCTTTGCACTCAATATCGAAGGCCAACTCGAGGGTCTTTCACAACTTTTCCTTGTAAGCATCATCGATCAGATTCAATGACTCATACAAGAATATGTCTACATTCGTCCTCGCAATCAATCCTAACTAACTAGACAACCAATTTATCTCTTCGCCTATTGCATTTCCGATGTGGTCAAATTTCATTGGACATTTAATACCTTTGTCCACCATGTCAATTAATTTCTTGCAAATTTCCCTACCCCAACCTTGCTTATGTCTCTTCGATGCATTACCATCTCCTTCTCCTTTGGGACATTCTTCTTATCATGGATCACCACTCCACGACCTAAAAATGTATTCAATTTATGACATAACACTATGTCATCCTCAACACTAAGTTACATAATCGCACAAAATAAACAACACAAATATGCTCATAAGGTAAGAATTTGGCATAAAAACACTATAGCATCCATTAGGTGAAACACTACATAAATCTCTATCAAAGATAATCTTCATTTGAATAAAACCAATGAGGAAAATAAAACATGACATGTAATTTCTATATTAAATAACCACCATTTGAGAACTTTAACAAGTTTTACACACAATACACATTAAAAAAATGAAATCTTCAAAGAATCCACACAACCCTACTTGTATTGGTCACATAACAAAATAGATAAAAACTAAGACACATGACAACAACAAACCCTCATTCAACAATCATTCCCAAGGAATTTAACAATGACTATGTGATCATGTTTGTGTTGTTTGGAAGATGGAACCTTACCACAATATTTTTTCATGGATTCCCCTTCTATGGTGATGTCTTCATTATCCCTTTGCTTCTCCACTAAGCCTCTATGTGGGAGACGTAGTTCACGGTTTTTGGTGATTGGAAGATTGGAGGAGGAAGGAAATGAAGATGAAAAAGTTTTGGCCTTTCATGGTGGAGGATGCCATAAATGTCAATGGATGACTTTTGAATGTTTTTTGGGCCTTATTTTTCCTAAGTATGACACATAAATGTATTCTCCCGCTAGGCTTGCGACGTTGCAAGGGTTATGCAAATGGTAATTTTAGGTCAAGTGGGTCAAAGTTGGCCAAATAGGCCTAGTTGCTAAGAATATGTGATATCGCTTAATGTTCAGTCAAATATTGGTCCACACGAAATGTAAGACGACATCGCAAGTTTAATTGGATGGGCATTCATGAAATGGACCCGCAAATGAACCAAATGTCCCATTACAAGATCTTGGACAAATTCGCTATATTTTCGTTACTTGATCGGTTCACGTGATGTCATGAGCGATGTCGCCAACGAGGGTATACATAGGTTTTTCATTATCAGTTATATATAGGGAAATTACATGTTCTTCATCGTCAGTTGTAGCCGATGTTAATCGAGGAGTTTATATATATGTTTGACATAAATTGGGTATTATGAATTTTAGGCCGACCAGAATGTCAACCCCTTCACAACTAGTATAGGATATATGTATGTCGATGGTCGGTTATATCCGATTCTCAGTTACAATATCAATCATATTACACTAATAACGGGATGAACATTACTAATTCATTATTATCAGTTGTTTTAGTGCATCTAATTGCAAATGTTATTCGAACCATGTATATGTCCCCGACAATTTGAGAGGGGTCTGTCTCAGGTTAAGCCATAGAACAATGATTTTTATTACACCAGTAATGATTTGAACACTAGCGGTTCAATTGTCAAGAATGTCGAAGGCCATGTATAGGCAACGTTATTCGAAACTTTGGAAGGTACCAGTTACGGAAATGAGGCAGGGTTCTCCCATTATCCTCACGAACAGTCAATCCTTCCACATAAGTAATGTTTTGATAGCACTGGTTCAATTTTCAAGATTATCGAGGACCTGGGAAAGGCAATGTTTCTGGGAAACATTTGATACCAGTTATAGCAATTAGGAAGGGTCCTCCCTCTATCCCCATGAATAGTCAACCCTACTTCACAAGTAATCTTTTGAACAGTGATTGTTCAATGGCCAGGACTGTCGAGGGCCATGTATAGGCAACGTTACTAAAAATGTTTCATAATAGCCATTCGCAATTATGTAGGGTCCTCCCCTTATCCCCGGGAACAGTTAATCATTCCACGTAGATTGTTATGTTTTGAACTGCACTGTTTCATTTACCAGTTCCTGGCATAGGCAATGAACCTAGAAATATATGATATCAATCATAGCAATGAAAAAAGGGTTCTCCTGTTATCCCCATGAATAGTCATTCCTACCGCATAAGTAATCGTTCGAACAGTAGCGATACAATCATCAATTACGGATGGGCAAATCCGGGCAATGTAACTGGAAAAAAAACTAATATCAATTACAATAATTACGAAGGGTACTCCAGTTATCGCTAGAAATAGTTAATCCTTTTCCATTTTGTTTGACTTCAATTACAAAAACATTCAACTGATGTACACAAGTAACAGTTTGACATAGACTTCAACTACTGTTAACGTTGTGGACAAGTGGTTATAGACAATCACAATGTAGACTGCAAAATAATGAGTAACCGAACCTGTTCATAGACAATCACATTCAAGACGGACCCCTACAACAATAGTTCATGGTTAATGAATAACCGTTCCTATTTACTTTAATGATTTGCATTTTTTGTCTTGAAAATGATAATTTAAATTATTTAGAAATTAAATACTTTGGGCCTTGCTCGTGGGCTCTTGCGTTTATGAGTTTGGACTGAAAAATAACTTATGGCCCAATACAATGTGCGACGTCGCATGGTTATCGGTTCCTTGTTGTTAAAGTCGATTACGAATAGCGACCTCGTTAACTGGGGTTTTAACCCACTGCTAACCAAGCCCAAATTTGTAAGATAATTGATTCCATTGTCCTATTTGGCCCAGTAACCATTCCTTACGATGTCGGTTACTTAATCGGTCAAAGTTTGACAATATCGACTAGGTATACGACATATAGGCGACATCACATTCATCGATTTAATGACACCCTATGGTTTTTAGTATTTAAATTGTCAAAGCTCCACCCCTTCCCATTTCCAAAATCGACGTCGCACATTCAATCACTCAAAACTACCACCATAAATCCGCCCCATAATCGTCGATTGTAACCGCCAATCCTTCAACATTTAAACTCCCCATTCCATTGTGAACATCATTAATCGAATTTGGGTTCCAAAAACTCATTTTTGCCGAACCCTAGCCAAGGTCAGAATTCAAAATGGTTCTTTCCATTTTTGTTTTAATTTTTTTCTACAAAATGCCATGTTCATCGAAATGTGTTGCTCTAATTCTATTTACACTATTTTTTAGTTGTTGGTTTTGATTGATTAGGTATTAGGTCTCTTTGATTAGTGGTTTATGTTGTTCTTAAATGTTATGGATATATGTGGTAGATAGATATCCATTTTGACCATTCGCTTGCATGTTGCAAACTGCTCGGTCAGGTAGACACACTGTACGACGTTACATATATTACTCTGCTAAACATAATTGTAAGTGACTAGCTAGCGAGTTCGGTCATACATGAATGTGCAACGTCGCTTTTCATTTCTGCCTAACCGAATTGTAGCTGACATGCTAGCGAGTTTGGTCATACCATCACCTACATCAGACAATCTTTGTACATATTACTGATTACTGTATATGCAAATATCCCACACATGCCAATGAAGCAGAGTGCAAAGCATTCCAGGGGTAAGGGAAGTTGAGAGGGTCTTTCTCGGTAGAAAAAGCTAAGGTCACTGCCGCCCCTCCACCATCTACATTTGATGACAAACACATTATCACTGAGGAGAATGAGAAGTGCTACCAATTAGTCAATAAGAGGAGGATTAAGGAGGTACGTGCCATGAAGGTTGAGGATGTGCAGTGACTGCACCTAGATGTATTTCTTGAGCAATTCAAAGCATCAGGGATAGAGGGGCTTTCATGGACAAGCCCACTTATAACAACGAGGTGAAGGAGTTCTAATCGAACTTTGATTGTTAGAGTTCTAGGAAATACATAACCCGAGTGAACGGGGTGGCTATGGAGATGCCTAGTGATGTGATCAACGAGGTAATCAGGTGCACAGTTGGTGCAGATCCAAAGAACCCGGTTGCAAGACTCCACCTCTAATACCGGGACTCGTGGCTTAACAAGTTTCCGAAGATTATGAGTCCGGGGCATTGGACCCTAACCGGATGGTGGAAAATATTTCAATGTTAAAGAGGAAATTGAAATTTTCAAGCCAAGGCAGATCAGGATTGATGTTTTGAAACTCGATCAGAGGATGATGTACAACATCATCATGTAATGCCTCATCCCGGCTAGCTATCCTTCGAAGCCTACGATCAATGACGCCGTCCTATATTGGCACATTGCTAAGAAGAAGGTTGTTTACCCTTTTTTACACCATCATCCAAGAGATGCACACTGTGGTAGTGGCGCAGAAGAGCCGGACCCTCCCATATGGTAACGTAATCACTGCCCTAATAGAGAAGCAGGGTGTTCCCATCAAGTCTGTGCAGAAGATCGCGTCGAGGTACTGTGATGTGAGCTACTTTGGCTAAAAGCATTGGCCTTGGGAGGTCGGGGCTTGGATTGATCGCAATGTCGCCAATGTTAATCTTGATGCAACATCCACCCCCGGTAATGAGGCTACTTCATCGCGCTCCACCACCGGCCATCCTACACCTTCCACTCCTAGCCCACGAACTGGTATGAAAATTATTTAATGTTTTTACTGGCTTACTCTTAAAATATGATTTAATCAATCTATCTAATAGAAATGATCTAAACATGTTTTTCGTTGTGCCAATACTCAAACAAAGTGCCTGGAACATGCTCTTGAAGGGCATGGAGAAAACCAAGGAACTGGTGCTGCGTTTGGAACGTACCTAATAGAGGACCTTGATAGAGTTGGCGTGCATGAGAGCACTTCTTACTGGCGGAAGAAATGGCAAGTGCAACATGAAGTAGTGAAGGATTCCGAGGATGACAGGTCTGATGCACTGGGTAGTGATGAAGAAGAAACGGAGTCCCGTGAGATTCCCGATGACAATAGTGGCAATAAGTTGGTTGTGGAGGTAGAGGATGAGGATTCAGGGTCCACCGATAGCTCGACGGAAGATTATACCCCACCCCTCATGCCTGAAGACACCCCATGAATGTTTTTTTCATAATCTGTGATGAAATATGTTTTAGTTGTGGATGTTTGTTTTGAACTATGACTTGTGTTGCATTTTAGCAGTGGATGTTGCTTTTGATGAATTATGTTGCTAAAATTTGATTATGTTCTCCTCTAAATTGGTAATCGTAGACTACGATGTTATATGTCTAATGTTTTTATATGTTCTTGGCTATTGTGAACTTGGAATGAGAACTTGTAGTTTTCATTCCAAGTTATGGTTTTATATTTGAAAACTATCTATCGAACTACAGTTTATAGGATGCGACATCGCACATATGTCAAGGTCTTATGTTTGTCTTAACCTATAATTTGTCGACGTATGTGCAAGTTTGCATGAATTAAATCAATTAAGCACATTTAGCCTCTATGTGCAATTGACCCCCTTATCGACATTGCGTGCTACGTCGACATCTCTGTTAATGTGCGATGTCACTGGGGGGTGGTTGGTCACTTAGTTTTGGAAATTGGCTAATACGTTGCCATCGTTAAATATCAATCTGAAGCCGTCACTTATGTGATTCGGATCAAAATTGGAATGCCAATTAATATAAAAAGAACATAAAAACTAAATGCACAAAATAAACATTCTCCAAGGTTTGTTATAAAGTTTTCTACATCTATTCTATGTCTTCTTCCTCTTCTTCTTCTTTGCCTTGGTATACCGTTCAATCCACACGCCTTTCTCGGGGTATCTCCTCAATGCTATCTCCACCCTAATCATCTCTTATTGGCCGACATTACTTGAGCTGGGTAGCATTCGTGGAATAATGTCAGATGTTGTAGACAGACTAACCTCTCCTACAAATATAATTTTTCCTTGAATGACCACTGATATGCTAGAATCGAAAGGATCATCAACATAGAACAATTGTGTAGCCTGTGAAGCAAGGATGTAAGGATCGCCAGTCGAACGTGTCTTGCTCAAGTCGATGACTGTAAAACCTAGGTCATCGATTGATACACACGCAGTGTTGTCCACCCAATTTCATTTGAAAATTGGAACCCTGAAACTTGTGTAGACGAGTTCCTAAATCTCCTTAACCACCGTAAAGTAGGACATGTTCCCATACACTAGATTTCTATCCTTTGCGTTGATGACATGTAACGCTTCCGCTATGCTAACGCCAATATTTTGAGTTGCGGTGTGTTTTTCCCATTCAAGGGTTGAGAAGGTAAACCCATTCATGTCATAGCCACTGAAAGAAATCGCAGTAGCAGAAGGCATGAAGGCTAACCAGTTCAAGGTTTCACCGTGACTTTCTCCTACTACCGTTTGTCCTAACCAATAAATGAAAGTGTGATTATGTTCTGCAAGGACTTGCTTCTCCGACCAATGTGGGTGCCACTCTTTGATAGAGACCATGTGAATATCCACGTGGGGGCAAACCCCATCTGAATTGCGCAAGACATACAAGTGCACTTTCATCAACTCGTCATGGATTAATACCCGAGTTATTCCTTTTCGTAAACCTTTCCCACCCACTCTCTCTATATGGTGCAATTTTGGTACACCAACCGACTCTGGATTCTTCAAGAATTCCGTGCAATATTCTACCGCCTCCTCGGCCACATACCTCTGCACTATACTGGCATCCAGATGAAATTGATTTTTCAGATAACCCTTAAATATCTTTATATACCTCTTAAACGAATACA
>JAULKK010028465.1:0-19456 GCA_032355705.1 Rubia peregrina
GAAAGTATGGGTCTTGCATAGTGCGACCCGTAGGTACGGTACCCCAGTGCTAGATTTCAATTGCAGCTGTTTAAGTAAATCTGCAATAACATCACTGACGCTAAGGTTTTGTAATTTAGCATACTCGGCTTCAGCAGCGATGCGGGCCTGGTCAGCGACATCGGAAGTTGAATCTTGAGCAGACATAGTTGCGGATCAGCGACAGACAACGGATCAGCAAAATAAAGTAGGAACCAAGCGGCGCACGGCTAGGCAGCTAGCGGCGTGTGGGCGAGATGGTTTGCGGTGCGTGGTCGAGATGACAGTGGCGCATGACGAAAGCGACGGCACGATGTGGCACAACGGCGGATCGGCAGCGGAGGATTTAGAGCGGCGGATCGGCGCACGGCGAAGCGGCTGATCGGCGGTGGGATTTTCAGCAGCAGCGGTGTGCGGCTGAAGAACAGTGGCGCGACGGTGGTGGCGGCTCGGTTGACGGAGGCAGCGGCTGCTCGAAAATTTTCTTTAGGTTTTCAGGATTTTAGGCTCTGATACCATGAAGAATATATGGGTTAATAATGTTGTGTTTGAATTCATGCTCTGAGGTACATTATATAGTAGTACAAAGACCTATCCAGACTAGAAAATGTATTTTAATCTAATTACAATCACAAGTAATATTGGTAAATATCTCTATTCCTTAATATATATTTTTGCAACAGTATTGATAAGACAAGATTTTGGAAAAATTCTCACAAGAATGTACTGGATGAAGGTACTGGACTTAGCAGAGATGAAGCGTTGCCCTCACCGCTCAGAGATCCAAAGCGTAGTACTTGCTGAAACCAGATGTAAGCCGACATCAATCCTTCTTTCACTAATGCAACTGTTATTAATTCCACTGGCTTATTCTATTGTTTGAAAATTCTTTGCAAATAATGCATTTGTACTTCGTTCCCCAGCCCCACCAGCCACAGGCATGCTAGTGCATGTTCATGGTGGTCTTCAAAGAAAATATTTAATAGTGGAAAACCATTGCTTCAAATGAGACAGAAAGGTAGGCTCTTTTGTTGAGAAATGTTAATCTGTTGTCATGAAAGCCACATGACAAATATTTGCTACATTTTATGTAGAGAACATTCCTAAATGCAAAAATTCTCAAGCTTTAAATTCAAATTCCTGTTCTCGTATATATTTGTTACAAGAATATACTAACACTCTTATTCATCTGTATAACTTGCAGCCTGTTCGTATTTGTATATTGTTTTTAATTTCAAAATTGGACATGAAATATGCTTGTTCGTTAATGTTAGAATACTTTGGGTTGTATCAGCAGGTGATGGTTGCTTCATATTAGGAAGTGTGGATTCATATGGTCATCTTATTGTTTCAAAGTTGGGCGAGAGTGGTGATGGTCTGTCTCTTTCTCTCCCAAATTGTTTAACCTAATTATGTAACTTTTGCTATCGGACAGGAGTGGTGTTTGTGTTCACTATTGGGTGAATGCTCCAATGCAGCGATCAGAATGGACCTACTGATCATTCCCTTTCCCCAGCGTCTGTTGATTATTAGGAAATTCTGACATTTCAATTTTTTGTTCACATTTATTGCTTAATGAAATAATTGTGTATTTTTAAGAATAGGTAAAACTGTTCTTTGTGTGTTTCAGATGCTGATAGGCTTACTTTCTCTGCATCTCCCCGAGATTTTGGTGCTTGCGAAAGTAGTTGGGCGGGCCTTTCTTTCAATCCAAGTCAATGGTCGATGGTACTTATTCATCTTCTTAACTGAATTTAAAACAGCCTAGCAGCTTCATCTCCTAAATGTATTGACCCACATTTGAGCTTATTATTTAATCAGCTTGATTCCTTCTTTAGTGAAACATTTTGGTATCTTATTCTGTGCCACTAGTTAGCAGCAACCACTTATCATTGGCAAAAATTACTCAATGCAAAACAGTTCTCAGACAACTGGATTTAGCACACAAGTCTATTCAGGGTTACAGCAATCAGTATATAGTTATCAACAGTATGATATCTGAATACTGAGCTTCATTTCAACTTAAACATAGAGCTATCTAGGTGTACATCTTTTAGTATTTGTCTAATTTTTCTTCTTTTATTGCTTTTTATGTTCCGAGTAAATTTCTGTTCTGCTTTTCTTATACAAGTTTTAATATGATATATATCTTTCTCTCCCCTAATATAACTTATCCCTGCAGTTCCTGTTTTCTTATGGCTACTATACTCATCTGCTGAATTTTTACAGAATAACTTATCAGAAAATTATCCTCTCCTTTCCTATTTTCAGGCAGCTGTAGCTCGGAGCTTCTGCAAAAGCATTGATGTTTATGACCAGGATATTCATGTACGCACTTTGCGTCCGTAAGTAGTTTCCCTTTGATGAGATTTTGTGCTTCTTTCTTCTTGTCAATCATTTTAGCCACCTAAATCTTCTTTGGAATTGTATATGCATGCCTAGATGTTATTTCTGTTATCTGACAGCAATTTGAAATGATGCCACCTCAAATTTGTGTAATTTTGTATCGGAATGTGACGAATGTGGCAATTATGTCAACTTCAACTTCAAAAGTACCTCTTTTCACCTGTCAAGCAGAGGCGGAGCCACCTTATTGCAAGGTAGGGCAATTGACCTACCTTTTTCTAAGAGAAATAATTTGTTAATTTTTTTATTGAATCAACATATGATTTTTGATTAGTGTCCTAGTTTTTAAAAATTTAACCCACTGTATTCCCCTAAATTCTAAAATTTCTCGAAATTCTAACACTACCTTGAGAAATAAAGACATCAAACTAAATTGTGACCCACGAAATTAAAATTTCTAGATCCGCCCTTGCTGTCAATTGTCTTAACTTTTTAAACATGTACAAATTATAGATGTTGAAAATTTTCTCTTGTTTTGCTTGTAAGGTAGTATCTGAGGCTGTCATCTGCTAAATAGAATAAATTTTACTTAGAATGAACTTCCTTTGAAAAGGGAAAGGAATTTTTTTTGAGACTGTTCTTGTAGGGGCTGATTGAGCTTTGATTTCCAATTTGTGTTTGGCATTTTTCAAAAGATGATTTTGTACTGGTGCAGCTTATGGTATCCATCTTCGATGGTCTATATGAACAACCTATGCGGAGGAAGTGAAACTTCTGTTTTAGCAGTAGCTGAAGGTTGCCAGGTGAAGTCTGCTAGATCTATAGGTGTTGATCTGTTACTCTAGCTGTTGCTGAAGTTCTTGTTTATGTCTAATTTGCTGCAGCTTAGTATATGGGATTTGAGGACAAAAGAAAATGGTGGTTGCGTGCATAGAATGGTAGGATCTGTTGGTGATATTATTTATTCAGTCTGTAGTTCCCCTAATGGTACTATTGCGGCTGGTGGAGCTGATCGTACTGTGACAGTCTATGATCCGCGCAGGTTATTTATTTTTTCCAAAGTGCTACGTTTATGGTCGATCAGTTCGCGGACATTTTTATTTTTTCAGTTTTCAGTGTCTTTTGTACACTACAGTATATCATTATCCTCAAGCTACATACTTTCTTTTAGTACAGCGTATGAGTTGAATATGCTTACTTTTGGAAAACGCCTCCTATTTTATCATTTAGGGGCTTCGTTTCTTCTCTTCAACATATCTGGGTAGATCTGAGTTTCTTGGTTTTTTTATAGTCCATCTTTGACTCTTCATGTCTTTCTAATGTTTCACTTTGCAGAGATTTATGTGGGTAAATTGATTTCTTATGAACTGGAGTAAAAGCGGCATATTCTTGTTGCTTAATCTTCACTTGACTTGTAAGACTCACATCTGATATCTTAATCACAGATGGTGTTCCTTGTCACGCTGGCTTAGTTGTTCGAAATATGAGGTTAGTGAACTGTTGAACATTTGACTATTTGCCATTAAAGGGAATCCTTAAAATACCAGTGAATTCAAATGGCTCGTGTGAGGACAAAATGTAGGTTGTACTTTACCACAACGCATTCTTGTTCCATAACAATCAAAATGGTAGCATTGATTTTATGGATCATTTTGGTAACATTAGCTATCATATCTTCGATTCCACGACTGGAACAGCTGTTTTTTTCCTGGGGGGCTTCAGTGACAAAGCTTGAATCTATCATGGAACTATACCGAGCAGGTCAAAATACATAAGCACACTACTCACTCTGATTGTTTTTTAGCCTGTCGTTGAACCCAAAACTACTTCACATGCCCACATGCTTAAAAAATTCAATTTGTGGTACTTTAAGATAGCTAGCTAAGGAGTAAGGAATGTGAGTCTACGCAGAAGGAGACCAAATATAAGAACAATTATGGAGTCATATTCAGCAAATAATAGCAACTTTTAAATGGTAAATTCAGTTTGCAAGGATTCATGTGCTATGCCCAGCGCCTTTATGGCTAATCCTCCCAAGTTAAGGACTGAGCTCATTGCACAGTTAACCAAAAATCTTTTTGCTCTCCATCCTGCAGATAACTGGACTTGCCTTTTCGACAGTGGATCCTGATTATATTTTTGTGCAAGGAGTTGATTACGAGGTAATGTTTCTCATTTCAATGATCTGTTGTTGAAAGAGAACCTCAGTTTGAAGTTTATAATTTGTCATATTCACTCGAAGAACCTTGTAGGTGTCATTAAATACCCACGGGTCACGATCAAAGATAGATAAGATTTGTATTGTTGCTCTCTTACTTCTTCTAACTACTAAACAGTAGATAGTGTCAAGTTAGGGTGTCTTCCACAGTGACCTAGGGATTTAAAGGATAGTTTTGCAAAGTTCACTCATAAGCATCACCAAGTGTGTATTGGGAGTAGAGAAAATGAGGGGTTTTGTTTTGTAAAGAGTTCAACTAACAAACTACTAGCATGCAAATATAAACTACCAGATAAAGAAAATAAGACAACCCAGGGGGCTTTTGCATCACACGTTTAGTACTAGAATTGGGTCCTTGATTCCTATTCACATATAGGACATAATTAATTCAATCTTATCACCCGATGTGGAGATGTTGACTCACCGGAAACTCCCACGATGACTAACATCCCAGTTATGCCCCTCATCCAACTCTCACCTTCGCCCGTCATAGCTATAAAAGCGCTAAACCACTGATCCCCTCTAGCCCTCACTACTGCGGCTAATAAACTCGCGATCATGCAGTAAATTAATAATTGTAGTAGCATGATTGGCTGGTACCTCCATCGAGAATACCCACTACAACGGTGTATGATTTTATGATCGAGAGCATTAGCGTTTCATTAATTGCCCTATAGAATTTTATCCGGACTAGTTTACCACAAACATGTGATAGGAGTGGGCAAAAAATTCGAGAATAAAAAATCGAACTGAAAATCAAATAATTCGAATTTGAATAAATCAAACCAAATTTATAATATGATTTTTGGATAATCGAATTCAGTAAGTCGAAGTTTGAATGTGTTTTTGACTTCGTTTTGGATATTGAAACACAATCCAAAAATTGACTTGAATATTGAATTGCAAATAAATAAATAAATAATAGAGCAAAGTGCATTTTAACCCTATGTTTTGGTCGAAAGTGTAGAAATGACCTTGTAAAATCTGAAAGTACAAAAGTAACCCTAGATTTCGTTGATCGAAATGTCAATGGCCAAATTGGTCAAAAATAGGTGAACTGACCATTATATTCCTGAATAAAAAAATTAAACAAAAATTAAAATAAGAAAAGATGCTTCCATCTCCCTCACTGCTCAAAATTCCAATTAAACATGATCAACCCTCCGTTCTCCTCTCTTTCTCTAAGCCAACCCCCACCCCCCGCACCACCACAACCACCGCTCAACCCACCGTTCAGACCACCACCATCTCTTACTCTCCTCCGCAATCCTCCTCCGCCTCCTTTGTATCCACCCTCTATCGATTTACAGAAGCTTGCAGATCTATCAATTTATTAAAGCTTGCAGATTTAGGTTGAGTATGAGCTCCACTGCGAGAAAAACAAGGAGAATGAAGGAGAAGGGGACGACGACATCGCTGCGAGGAAAGCGATGAAGAACAAGGGAAAATGGGACGTGGGCACCACTGCGAGGAAAGCTAGGGATAACATGGGAGAAAGGGACGGTGGCGCCACTGTGAGGAAAAGTAGGGTTGGGGGGTTAAGAGGAGGAGCTAGGGCTATTGGCGGAGGCGGAGACGGGGAAGGAGCTAGGGTTTAGGCAGAGGTGGGGATGAGCTAGGGCTTAGGGGGAGGCGGGGGAGGAGCTAGGGTTTAGGCAGTGGTGGATAGGAGCTAGGGTTTAGGCGGTGGTGGATAGGAGCTAGGGTTCTTGGTGATAGGGATAGGCGGCGGCGGCGGTGGCGGTGACGTTGCTCGGTTGCAGCGGGTTTAGGGTTTTTAATGTTGAAGAAGAAGTTTGGGCTATAATGGTCATTATATTTTTAGTTTTAAGGTTTGGGATGTGTTTGTCTTTTCGAATTAGATCAATGTCTGAATTACTCTATTCAACACCGGAATAGTGCAATTTGGGTATATCTGTACCATTGCTCAAAGTCTTAGGGTTAGTTTTGCACTTTCAAATTTTATAGGGTCATTTCTGCATTTTCTTAATTTAATGAGGGTCATATTTACATTTTCCCCTAAATAATACATACATATATGTGTGTGTTAAATGATATAATTCTAATAGGTTTAGGTGAATAGGGATCTTTAATTATAATTTTTGAACTTGGCTCATTTTTTAGCCCAAATAAAACCTAGTCTAATCTAAAACCACTAAAATCCATATCCATATAAAAGGCTAATAATTGTACATTAGAGAATTTTAATTTATAATTTCTAAACTTGGCCATTTCTTTTAAAGCAGTGAATATGAATTAAATTTACTGAATTGGGCACAATTTAGATTAAATGGTTTGAAACTGAACCAGACTGAACCCCGAATTTTGAATTCGGTTTGGTTAATTCAAGTTTCTTGGTCATTCAGTTTGTTTTTGGTTTTATATTTTTCAGTGGTTAACCCAATTAACCCGAACCGAATAATTTGAAAACCAGCTTGGGGCCTACCCGTACACTTGATATGACTTTCAGAACTTAACTACAACCCCAATTGGATATTAATCGATGCCCGACAGTATGTGGTCGGGTCACTCCTGTATCATTCATAGCCTGATGCAATTAAGTCTCTTTGCCCAATCCAACCAAAGAATGAACAATCATGCATAGTTGTCCACCGCAACCTTTTTCATTCGAGTTGTACGATTGGAGGCAAAGTTTGTAAGCTCATCATTGTTTCTGGGATGAAAAAAGTGATTGGAGAGGTCGTTGTCAACAAACTTAGCCTCGTCGGGTACCACCTCCTTCGCCATACAAATAGGCTTGGTTGCAACATGGACCATAAGTGTTTGTCACTCATCGTGCATTGATATCTTTATCCATGGTTTATGCTTACAATGATCAGATCCATTGTGATGTTGTGACGATGGATGCATGTCATCTATTTTTGGGACACCCTTGGATATGCGATTGCAAGATACAACACGATGACTTCCTGAACACCTATAGTTTTTGTTTTAACAAACAACAATTCACTTTGCAACCATCCTTGCCGGTAAAACAACCATCTAATCTCGTTTTGGTCTTACAGTGAGCCCCTTTCGAAGCCACTATGCGTTATGAAGGTGCTGTGTTGACTGTTCTTTCAACTACGATGTCACCCAACCCGCCTAATCTAGTGCCGGATGTGTTTGTGAACTTGCTTCACAAGTTTTTTTATGTTTCCCCCAAAGATTTACCGTAGGGTCTTCCTCCGCTTCGTAACACTCATCATCATATTGATTTGGTTCTTGATGCAACTCTTCCTAATCGTTCGCATTACCGGATGAGCCCTAGTGAACAAGAAGAACTTCAGAAGCAGGTAGGAGACTTGCTCTTCAAAGGTTTCTTGCGTGAAAGCCTTAGCTCGTGTATGGTTCATGCTTTACTTATTTTTAAGAAAGGTGGCTTGGCGAATGTGTGTTGATAGTCGCGCTAATAATAAAATCACGGTACTTTATCGCTTTCCCACATTTCTCGTGTGGATAACCTCTACAAAATAGTATGGCCTCTGTGTTCTCCAAGCTAGATTTTGAAAGTGGTTACAATCAATTCGCATTCGACCAGGTGACGAGTGGAAAACAACGTTTAAAATGCTTGAAGGCCTTTTTGAGTGGCTTGTTATGCCATTCGGGTTGTCTAATGCACCTAGCACATTTATACATGTCATGAATCAGACTCTTCATCCATTTGCTGGGGAAGTTAGTGCACCTTTTTTCCTTGTTCCTATTTTTTGCCGACCTTTTGTCGCAATGTTCAACATTGTGTTTTTTGTTAGAAATCCAAAGGTCAAGCTACGAATGCGAGTCTCTATGTTACATTACCTATTACTACCCAACCATGGAAAATATTAGCATGGATTTTGTTATGGGACTTTTGCGTACAAAACGTGGCTTTGATTCGATCATTGTGGTGGTTGATCACTTCTTTAAGAATGTTCACTTCATTCCTTGCAAGCGTACGATGGGTGCCATTCAGGTCGCTACTCTTATTTTCAGGAAATCTATCACCTTCACATTTTGACTTGCTTGATTGTTTCCGACCATGATTTGCATTTCCTTGGTCATATTTGGCGTTCCCTGTGGAAAATGTTGGACACTAGCCTCGACATGAGTTCTGCTTATCATCTTTAAACCGATGGGCAAATAGAAGTCACTAATCGTTCGTTGGGTAATCTCCTTCGTTGTTTGGTTGGTGACGCTATCAAGTCTTGAGATTCTAAACTTCCTAAAGCTGAGTTTGTGCATTATGACGCTCTCAATCACAATTCGTATTTTAGTATTTTTCAGATTGTTTACGGGATGTTTCCTTGCGGTCCGGTGGATTCTCTTCTCTTCTAGATCGTACTCATCGTCATGGGGGTGCTAATGATATTATTGAAGAAATCCACAAGATTCATGAACACGTTTCAATTTTGAATCTGCCTTGTCCAAATATAAAGTTTCAGCCCATTCTCACCTACGTAGCACGGGTACGGTAAATATGTCATGGTACCCGTACCAGATACGTACCGGCTACGGATTCGGTTTGTGGACGTTCCCGGTACAGTTTGACTTTTTGGGTACTTTAACCGGGTACGAGTACGGGTACGTGTATGGTCAAGGGTACGATTTGGGGTACATTGTACCCCATTAATTCTGAATAAAAAAATAAAAATTTGAATTATAAATAAGAAAAAAAGAAAAAATTATCAAATAGAGCAAAACCCTTTGTTCGGCAGAATTGAAGAAAGAGTTTATTGTTGAAAATTGATGTTTTTCATTCACTCTTCATTTTTATTGTTATGTTTTTCTTTGACCCGGACAATGAATTTTATTTGGTTTTTACTTATTTTAGACTTATTGTTTAAGACATCAAATTATAATCTTGTTATGTCGACGTTCTCTCGGCGTTCTCTGTGAACGGTTTTAGACTGGTAGAATTTGGTTGGCTGGGACATTATAGTTCTGGTTGATGGAATTTATAGATGCTTTACCTGCTGGATAGTTAGATGTCCTAGGGCATTAGACTTTAGGAGTTTTCAGATTTATTCCATCGCCTTTTTTAGTGGTAGCTATAGCGTGTTACCGCGCTTAAGATACAATTTAGGTTTATCTTATTATGTTATCTCACAAATTGATTCCCTCTGGGGGAAAAAGTGAATGATATGAGAGAATGATATTGAAAATAAGATGGAGAGAATAGAGAAGAAGATGAGGATGAGATGAAAGTGAAAATGTGAGAATGATGTGTGTTTTTCTTCATCCTCCTAGGGGGTATTTATAGGTATATTTTTGGGTAGACATATAGTGTTCACCTAGGGTAAATACATATAAAATAATTAATTATCACCAATCTAACTTATTGCAAATGAGCATTTTATTTTTCATAGCACTCCCATGGAATGCTTATCTGCACTCCGCGGGGTCGTTAACTTGTGGGAGAATTAATCCACAGAGCGCTAGGAGATCAAAAATAGAATTTATATGTGACTCTCGTACTCACTACCAACTACTATAGAGTAGCTAGTGGCAAGCCTTGGGTCGTCCATAGAGATGCTAGAATTTGAGAGCTAACTATACACAACTCACAGTCGTGCGTCACCCCGATTGTGTGTCAGGAATAACTAGTGTCAAAAACATGGTATTTTTTGGGTGGGGTGGGTTTATCTAACAAACTACTAATCATGCAAATCAAGAGAACAAACTATATTACGCTAAGACTTGGGGATATTTGCGTAACATGACCTGTAGATGACTTTGATCCTAGATTCTATCATATACGAGACATAAAAACCTATCTCAATGTCTATGTAGTGTGGTTGATAGTCAACACTTCCCAATGTCTATCACCCAAATATGACTACATCCATTTTAATCCTATCAACGCCACCTCTGTAATTAGGGAAAGTGTGTAGCGGGTCAAAGATATGAACTGCGCTTCTCTATCCCATAAGGAAATATATCTCAGACACTTCACTATGAACGCATCTCCCCTATAGAGGAAAAGGAATCGGCGTCTCAGGGTGACTCTAGGGTTGAAACGACAATGGTCACTACACTACAACCCTAGTTTCTAAAAACTATCATGCCTCACCTATCAGGGTACAATCCATCCAGACAAATTAGGATCTTCTAATTGGAACGGCGCTCACGGTCCTATATGCATACACTGACATAGCCGATGACTCACGAACCCACAACATCCTAACTGTGACACTCACATGGGGGAAAAAAACCTAGCACGATTCATGTCACATACAACAATGGTGCATCAAAGAGTATAATTAACATGCATTATTTCAAGAATGTAAAGAGCAAATCAAACATAATATTCATAAACATTGAGATAGAGGGACATAAAATCTCACAAAATCTCTACCAAGTCATGAATACAAATTAGATTCCCAGAGTAAATAAACAACTCCCTAAGCATTGAACCCAATTTTACAATTGGATTTATTGCCATTAGGCACAAAACTAGGAAACACAAAATAAAGAGAGGGGGGTTATTCCCTTTCTTCTCTACCTATTATTAGCAACTAGGAGAATAGAATTACAATAATAAAGGTTGCTTCTTTCTCTTTTAAAACCTAGTAGACTAGTGCTCCTTAAATAGTAGGTGGGAAATGGGCCTTAAAGAGGCCCAAAACCAAGGGAAACCCTAGCAGTCACGTCGGCAAGGGCAATGCAATAACACGGGACCGGTGTAAAAGCACACATGCCGTCAATTGGAAAGGTTCCCATCCAAACTGAGCTGTGTAGCCCATGAAATTCATTGCAGACCACCGACTGGAGAGGTGTTTTGGTTTTCCGAGCTATGTGTCCCATGAAAAAGCACACAGGTCGCTGAATGGAGTTGAAATATTTGGCTTCTGATGGCGCTTCTGCGTGATTGACTTCGAGCCGTGGACTGGAGTTCAGGTCTGGATCTTCTGAGCATGTGGACCATGCAGAATGCCATGGTCCGTACCAGGACTTAGTCGTTGTGGTCAACAGGGTAGCACGAGTCGTACAAAGGGACACAGGTTGTGCCAGTCTTATAGTTCTTCTGGACTTCAATTCATTTCTTCTTTTTCTGCGCATCTCATATATTACCATGATTAAGCGTGTGACCTTCAGTCTACCACCATTCTTACAAATGGCCTTTTATATCTTCTACCATTCTTTCGAATGGTCTTCACTAAGTTTACTCGGAAGTGCTTACGAGCGATCTACAATGAAACTCACAAAATAGGATCTACATGCTCGTAAGGACATAGCATCCATTAGGTCTAAATAATCTAAAAATGAGGGATTTAGACAAGAAAACCAACAAAGGCTATTTAAACCCTTTGTGATGTAAACTCACATAAACCTAGCAATCAACCATACAAAAGCTACTAACAAATGTGCTAAATGCATTAGAAAACACATGATTCTAGGTGCACATCACTTCCCCCACTTTTAGTAGGCCGCATATGTAGATAAGGATGCCACATTTGACATTTCTGAAATAGGCGGATTTGTTTTCCCAAGCTACTTTCCCACTAGCTTTTATTCAAGGATCATGGGGGTGCTCTTAATAATCATTTGATTACCTAGGCTTGTTGTGCCTTTATAAGGGCTTCTATCCCAGCATTTTTAAACGCATGGTGATAGGTATTTTGATAGAGTGCTTTCATGAGTTTTGTAATGGATAGCAATCCAGAGAATGGTTTTGTTTATAGTTATGGTTGGTTATTTTATCAAGCTAGGATGAAGGATCTGGAAATATTGGTGAGATATGTTTAGGTGCTATTGTAAATTATGTACAATTAATGTTACAAGTTTTATTTATTTAGATTTTTTGTCTATTGACAGGATCGGCTAGTGGGACTAGCAAATGTGAAGAGAAGGAAGATGGCGGTTCTATGACCTCATCTCGGAAACTCGTTAAACGGGCACGAAGAAAAACTAATGTGTGTTTCGTTTCCCAACTCCAAAGCGGTAGTTCTAACCTAAGCATTCGATTGTACTTCTTTTAGACTGGTTCAACGTTTGAGTGCAGCAATCTTTTTATTGTTGCACTTATTTTGTCGAACCTTTATAATAATGGTGTCCTTAGGGAATTAGTATTACTGTAAAAAAATAATGGGGGATGAAATCTATTCTCTCATTTATTAGAAAGTTATGTAGTGCATATTTAGTGTTTGTACATGTGCTTATCATGATTGGATTGTATTTCGCATCACTCAAAATTTCTAGATATTATCGAGTTGTATATTTTAAGGTTTTAAGCTCATTCGTGAGGTTCTAAATATTGTACATGTTTTACCAATTTTGGTTTAATGTATGGCTATTATTATATAGTGGTCTTATGTTTGTTTCTACACGAGGTCTACGTCTTTTAATGTGGGATAATTTTCTACCATGTGAAGCTCATATTGTATGTCATGTGACACATATAATTCTTTGAATTCATGTTCTTAAATTTTATCTAAGCATTATGTGAAAGAAATTCTATATTGTACGAGGTGTATCTTATGTCTAGAACCATCTGGGTCTAATATATTCGTCTCTTTCTTCAATGGCATGGAGAGGTCAATTTGAGTATAGAGTCGTATGCATATCCATTGCACAAAAGATGCCAGTACGGTTATTTAATTCTATCTTTGTTCTATTCTTTGTTATTTTCTTGACTTCATCACCATCCCGCGAGATAGATGGACGTTATATCATCAGGGTAATGATCCATCAACCTTCCAGTTTGTTTTATGAGGCACAAACGAGAGAAATTATCATGGAAGCGGAAAAACTACTAAAATTGCATGAAACCCTCGCAAGGGTTTATGTACAAAGAACAAGCAAACCCTTATGGGTTGTATATGAAGACATGGAAAGATATATTTTTATGTCTGCAACAGAAGCACAAGTTTATGGAATTGTCGATCTTGTAGCAGTTGAATGAAAATAACATGGATTTCACGCAAATCAATGATATGCAATTTTATCTCTGAGTTTATTTAAAGCAATTCATAATCATCCGATTAGGATCAATCTAAACCAGTCCATTATGTATACAATTAAGTATGCCAACTATTAAACAAATTATTAGAAATACACGACATCCAGTAATAAAGGTCACAAAATCCCCCGCTCTTCGAGGATGCCCTCAGCGTCGTGGAACATGTACTCGGGTGTATGCACGTACTTGTGTACCTTGGTGTAAACGTACCTTAGTTATGACGATTTAATGTTGCGATGTATTAATCATGACGTGTGACTAAACCTATTTTGCTTTCTCACTTTTGTCCATTCCAGTCTATTCAAGGCTTTCCCGATTTGATTCATTGCTTATGTCCAATCCAAATTTCTCGAGGATTTCCTAGTTTACTTCACCGCTTTTGTCCAATCACTTCCGTTCAAGGCTTTCCACTTTGTCGTATGGTTAGTTTCGTCAACATTGTGTTTTATTGATGGCCAGACCTGTAGCTGGTTTGCTTTGCCATTTTCGTCCAATCCCTTCTGTTTGAGGCTTTCCAGTTTGTCCTTACCTAGATTTTCAAATTTTCATTGTAGCTGCATCCACCGACTATGTGTTTTATGGTGGCCAATTGTCATCAGTAATTTGTGTCTATTTATCATATTCCTTTCTGCTAACACGTTTAGTTGATTCCGAGCTTATTATTTTTCCTCTTTTAACATGAAACTGGCCTCCTCTAGATACCATAAAGGCCTGGAAAAAATTTGGTCTCCACAGACTGCGTTACTGATGATGGGATTCATTCCAGACCACCAAAACATTTAAAATTGGCGCAATGCTCCATGCAAACTCCATTAAACCTGCAGAAAAAGATCTCAGGAAGTCTCTAGGATCTTCCTCTGATGCCTAAGTTAGTATATAATCAATATATGAGTAGTCTCCAAAATGATATAATTACAAGTCTGGTTATTTATGTTATTAATTTATAGTTTACTATCATTGAGATCTTTGCTGATCGTGGTCCACGTTATTCCTTGGTCGTGGTTTCGTGGGTGACATTCATCCTCCCACTATGGTTCGCTTACCTAGCTCGATAGATGTGAGGTTTTATTCTAGCATCGGGCTTTTCTTGATTGAGGGAAGCCCGACGAGGCTCGTCATTTATTAAGCAAGCTGTTTGTTTATCTAGTTCGCTGGCATCAAGATGCTATCTTTATTTTGGATTTTTCGTGGTTGAAAGAGGTGTATACCTCAAAGATATAAAGTTTTATCAAGAATGTATAGTGGATAGAGAACGGTAGGATGGTGCGAGTAGTAGTAGGAATGTATTGTCGTAGATGTGGGGGTGTAAAGTTCAAATGATTGAACTAGCCTCTGTACAGTTTGTAACTGTAATGTTTATGTATTGAATCGGAAGGTTACATGATTGAACTAGGTTGTGTTGTGTGGACAAGTCAAATTGTACTGTTTGGATTTACCCTTATTTGCAAAGTCGCAAGTGATTTTCCTACTTAAGTCACAAGGTAGGGATTTACCCTTATTTTCGAATCGCATGTGATCTTCCTTCTTAATTAGAAAGTTGGAGATTAACCTTATTTGCAAATTCGCGGGTGGTTTTCCTGCTTAAGTCACGAGGTGGGGATTTACCCTTATGATTTTGTTTATTAGATGTTTGTTTTGCCTTCAAGAAGATGTTTTCGTTTATGTATATATATCTATCTATGATGATATCACATATAGAAACTAGTAAATGGGGTCATCGATCATATCGCAACCTATGAACAATACACCCTTATTGGAACCCTAGGTCTGCACGTGGTATTTTTCTTAGGTTGGTGAAATGCCGTGTACTGGGGACGGGTGTCTCATCCATCATGGCTAAGGAGTAGCAGTTGGATTTGTAAGCCACTGTGACTTTATAATGGCCTTCCTAATTGGGGCAGAGTTTGCATGTCTTCTTGGCTAAGCTATATTCGTTCTTTTGTAAGACTATGTCACCATTTTTAATGGATTTTTTACTTGTTCATTGTACGCCTTTGCTATTTTTTACTTATATCTTGCTTCCCTAATAGTAGAAATCTGTCTACACTCTTCGAGGATGTTCAGGTTTGCTCTGGTGTTTTTTGGATTACTGTTCTCATCATAGTCGATGGTTCTTGGGTTTGAGATGCCCACCTACGTAGGGATGACTGCTTCGTGGCCGTATACCAAGTTGAACGGTGTCTCTGATGTCGAGGTTTTAGGCATACTCGCGTAGGCCCACGGGACGATTGGTAGCTCTTCAACCCATCCCGTCTTTTCTGAACTATTGTCCGATTTGCAACTTCCACATGTCCATTGGCTTGCAGATGTTCTATCGAGGTGAATTTTTGAGTTATGTTCAAGTCATTACACCATTTGTTGAACACCTCACTTGCGAATTGAGTGTTGTTATCTGATATAATTGCTCTTGGAGCGCCTAAGTGACATACAAATTTCTGCCAAACGAGCAAGATTATTGCTTTTGTTGTAACTTGTGATCATATTCAAAGGCTTCGCTTCAAACCATTTGGTGAAGTAATCGATAGCGACGATGAGGAATTTTGCTCCTCTAGTCCCTAATGGGAATTGATCTACAATTTTGATTCTGCATTTGTTGAATGGCCAAGCGTCATAGGCTCTAGCCATATTTGACAGGGCTTCCGTTGGACAACAGAATTCACCTAGCAGTTGTTGCACATTTGGATGAAGGTGTGTGCATCTTCAAATATTGTCTGCCAGTAGTATCCCAGGTGTAGGATATTTTCAGCAAGTGTGCAGCCCCTTGGTGTGATCTGCACCATCCTTCCAACATGTTTATGAATGAGCATGGGTATAGAACCCAACCCAGACCTGTTGGGTTGGTTATGGGCACAAAAAATTCAGAATCATTGGGTCCGAGTCCAATTCTAAGTTTGGATTTTAAAAAATGTGTCTGGGTCCGGGTCCGGGTCTAAAATATTTAGACCCAGTCTCAACCGGTAAACCCATATTACTCTAACTATATATTATTTATCCTAATTTCTAAATTACTTTCATATTTCTTTTTATTTTTAATTTTAATTACACAAATAATGTTTATTATATATTTTTTCTTGAAGAATTAATTCAGGTCTATATTGAATTTAAATTATTTGTATTTATGATATAAATATTTTATTTAGTGAAGAAAAAAATAGAAAGTTAGACTCGTTTTGGACCCAAGACCCATTTATACCCATCATGTTTGGGCATAGGTCTGAGATTATCAGAACCTACAGTCTGGGTCGGGTCTAGGCCTAACTAATTTTTTTTAGGGTCGGGTCTAAGACCCATGATCATCCCTATGCAAGTCTCTGACGATGAGTGCGGGTGCGGATTAGGGTGGTCTTACACATCTGAGCCACGGTGTTAGGTACTCTCATTTGTAGTGTATGTCATCTTTTTAGCTGTATGACGGTCATTTGAGCCCAACTTTTATTATTGTTTGTGTATCCGGAGGATGTTAGCTTGCTTAGGACATCAGACCTCTTTTTACGATTGGAGGACATGGGAGACTTTGAAGTAATCGAACCATTACCTGAGTTTCTTGGTTTTGATCCAATTATTTGATCAGTTGCCTTTCTTTCACGATATAGTCTCGTAACACTTGTTGCACGGCTACTTGATATTCCATACTCCCTCTGTCTTAGGTTAAATTACTCACATACTTCATGACACTATTTTTTAATCAATGTTTGACCGCGTATTTAAATCGATATAAGAAATAATATTATCGTATGTGACATTGTTAAATTCGTCGCAACAAGTAGTTTCTAAAAGGTAACTTTTTATTTACCGTTCTTATACATGGTTAAACATATTAACGGTCAAATATTTGTTTCGAACGGTGTGCAATAATTGAGGAGTAATTTAATCTGGAACGGAGGGAGTATGTCCATTCTTGTAGCCATGTTCAGTTCTCTGACGAGTATCTCGAATTTTGGAACATTATTTATTAGGAAGAATTCAAATCAGGGTGTAAACCCTCTGAGATTAAAATTGCAAAAATTTCATAACAATAATTCAAATAAGTACTCCCTCCGTGGCAACCGATTCGACACACTTTTCTTTTTAGTCCGTCTCAATCAAATCTGTACACTTTTCATTTCATTTAAGGGTTACCCCCAAATGTTTAAAATTTTACACCACTAAATCCACAAACTCCTTCCCACTTGGTTAGCATTCCAACGATTGAACTATTCCCCTCTGCTTTTATTTTCTGAAATTATTCCCCTCCTCAACAACTTATCAAAAAAACCAAGAAATTCATCCCAGATTCCTAACCCTTTTTCCTCATTTTTTTCACATACATCATATGCACAAAATCAATTTTCACCACATTTCACAAACCAAATCTACTTTTCTAATGTCATCAATTCATACTCAAACAAACTATGGCTAGAATCATCCACAAGATTGAGAAAACCCTCAACATGGGCAACAACAACCTCAAGAAGAAGTCTGAGAAGCACAACAAGAACGTTGAGAAAAAACATGAGGACTGTATTAGCCAAAAGGAAAGAATTTCTATCAACTGAGATTTTGCAAATTTTCAATTTGGTTTCCCCCCCAGCAATTTGGGGTTTCTACCATCTGGGTTTAATCAATTTAAGACATCAGTTGAGTTTCTTTTGTTTTGCAATTTTCATCAGTTGAATTTCTATAATTTGATATTTTCAAACTAACTGTTAGTTTTGTTTGTGGATCGCTATATCACGCCATATATTTTACGTAATCACACCCTGTATTTTGTAAAAACAAAATACCTTTATTGTTTTTGTGGATATATGTAAATTATTAGTGTGTGAAATAGTTTTTATTAATTAATTGGTATTAATACTAATTAATTTGGCTGGCAGAGGCCGAAGCTGGCCGACGGGCGGTGACCTGTAGATGGCGACGAGCGGTGGAATCTGGCTGACGACAGGCGGTGGAAGCTGGCCAGCGGCGGGCGGTGGAAGCTGGCCTGCATGCCGTGGTCGGAGGCGTGCGATGGTTATCAGCGAGTGGTGGTGGTCGACAGCAGGGAGCGTCATTTCACCGGCCTTTTTCTCGGCGACTGGCGTGGTGTTCCCCTTCTGCGATCCCTCTTCCTTTCCCTTCTTTGATCTCTCCTCCACCGGTTCCCTGGTTCTCATTCCCCTCCCCCGATTCCCCGGTTCTCCTTCCCCTTCCCCGGTTCCCCGATTCTCCTTCCTCTCCCTCGGTTCTCCTTCCACTTCCCTGGTTCTCTTTCCCCTCCCCCGATCTCTACTCCTCCCCGATTTCTTCTCCTCCCCCAATCTCTTCTCCCATTCACCTTCTCTTTCCCCCAATTTTCTCGCTTGTCGCCATTCTTCTTTCCCGTTCTCGTTTTCCAAGCCCCGACCAAATCTCCTTCTCCAGTTCTCCCTTTCCCTTCTCCCTCGTTCTCCCTTTCCCCCGACCAGATCTCCTTCTCCCCCAGTTCCCATTTTCTAATTCGCGCATTTCCCCTATTCTTATTTCCATATCTTTTTCTCCACCACGGTTCTCCTTTCCCGTTTTCCCGTTCTCTCTTTCCACCGTTCTCCACCCCATTTTCAGATCTCCTACTCCACTCGCAATTTGCCAAAAAATGAGACGAAAGAAGAAATGTGCCGATAGCAACGTGAGTGGCTAAGGGAGAAGGGCGGTGACAACGGTGAGGTGGCAGCAATAGCAGTGGTGAGGTGGTGGCAGCCAGTGGGTAGTGAATAGGGGTGCTTATTGAGTCGAGCATCTCATGAGCAACTTGCACTCGACTCGGTCAAAAATTGATCAAAACTCGATCAAAAATCGACTCGATTTTGTCTCGACTCGAATAGTTAATGAGTCGAGTTGATCAATGCATTGCTCTACTCAAAAACTCGTGAGCAAGCTCGATAAATACATATAACTATTGATATTTTTATATTATTATAAGGTTGTATTACAAATTA
>JAULKK010028568.1:0-30744 GCA_032355705.1 Rubia peregrina
TACGTTTGACCATATATTTCATATAATATATAAGTCGTAATATTATCATGTAAGGCATCATTGGATTATACGTAGCATGTACTTTTCAAACATTAAAATTTTACATGATATTAACATACGTGGAAAAAGTTATTAATGGTCAAACATGCCTTGAGAAAATAGGCTAAAAAGTGTGTCATGGTTAGCTGAACGGAGGGAATATATAATCATAACCATTGATGACATGAGTCATTGATGAGATAACAATCCACCATTGATTAACCTAACCCAATTATCTTTTACATGGTATCAGGGGCAAAGATCCTGAAACCCTAAAATCTTAAAATCCTAGTTTCCTAATTTTGATCAGAGTCATCATCCTTCTCGCCCTACCACTATCTCCTATCGTAACCCGCTACAACCTTGCTTTGTTGTGGTTTCTTTGTTGCTATCGTTCGCTGCTCGCGGCTATCAATTGTCGGAACTAGCCAATCAACTCCTTCAACGTAATCGATGACTGATTTATACCAATCTCCAAAATCTCAAATCCCAAATCCGATGTTGCTGCTACTACTACTAATGAATTTGACTATTGTTCTACCGATTGCTACTGTTATTGTTTATGATTCTACTTCTATTGCCATTGAAGTAGAATCCCGTTTCATGGAGAGAAAAATTCCAAAACTTTTAACGATTCACAATTTCATAAACTTCTTTGCAAGTTGGACATTCTTGTTCATCATGCTCCAACTTGAGGGAGAGTGATGAGCAAATAGAAATCATTTCCTCGTAGGAAAAGTTATACTCATGTAGTTACCTTATAAAATTAGTTTTCTTATAAAATTAATTTCCTTGTAGAATAATAATTTCCTTATAGACTTCGAAATCTTGTTCCTATTGAACTTTATATTATAACCCTATATATTATAATCATAATTATTGATGACCGAGGTTATTGATGAGATATTAATGCACTATTGATTAACCCAATCATATTTTACTATCATATGTCATATAATTAAAAGTACCTAAATCTATTTACTCAGAGTCATGGTCATCTCAAATGAAATTATTCCGTTGACTAACTTAATAATTATAAAGTGTTGCAAGCTTGGCACATATAAAAATTCTTCCGTTAGTCATCACAAGATGAAATTATTCCAATATGACACAATGCTGAGATATCCCAACAAGAAATTATTCCGTTGACTATTAAGGTGATACTCATAAAGTGTCACAAGCGTGGTACATATAAACACGTAAATAAAATGTGGGTAATGGTGCGTTTACACTTGAAAAAGTCTATTAATTTATTAACAGTGCACTGTATATTTTACTTTAAATATTATAATTTTTTATACATATAATCACGTAAATGAATGCGGTAATGGTGTGTTTACACTTGGAAAAAGTCTACTAATTTATGAACAGTCTACTGTGTTTTTTACTTAAATATTATAATTTTTATAAAAAAATTAATATTGTATTGTAAAAATTAAAACAAGTAATAAGTTTTATTTGAATGTAAAAATATAAAAATAATATTTTTAAAAAAATAATTTTTTAATTTTTTTTTAAAACAAGTAATAATTTGTATTTGAAAGTTAAAATATAAAATAATTTTAAATTTAATATATAATTAAAAATGTCGTACATTAGTAAAAAATTCAATGAACACAAATCACCTGTTAGGAAATCCACTCTTAGCAATCTACTTATACTTGTACTCCCTCCGTCCCATCTCAAATTTTATGGAATCTTTTTGACGGTTATTAAAAACATGTTTGACTGTTAATTTATATGTTTAACTACGCATAGTAATTGTAAATAGAAAATTAATATTTAGAAACTATTTATTGCGACGAATCCATTCATATCATATATGATAATATTATTGTTTATGTGTCTATTCAAATATGTGGTAAAAGTTAGACATTGAATAGAGACATAAAGTGAAGTATGAAGTTTGAGCTGAGACAGAGGGAGTATGTGAAATGATGGTCAGCAGCATGTGTTGGAGATTCTCTTGGCGGTGTTGCCCTAGGTCCAACTCCACATTTCTGGGGACCTAAATTAAGTACTCCCTCTGTTCCGGATTAAATTGTATAGAAACATTTTTATGATTATCAAAAAGCATAGTTGACCGTTAATATATCTAATTATACGTGATCTCCAGTGTATCACAAATACGTGCCCCTTTGTATTTTATTCGATCTCCGGAGCATCTCCAAGTTGACTCCTATTGTGAATATGTGACAGCTGAACATACAGCATGACATTATAATCTTACTCTTGTGTTGATTGGTTATCAAGAGACCAATAATAAGATCATGAGTCAATGGCGGATGCAAGAAACAGAGGAGCATCGGATATTTGTGTCCGAACAGACTGCGAAGTTACCCTAAATCACATCCACAACTTTCCGAATATCCCACCGGGTTTAAAGGGGCTAGTCAGGAGCATCATCATGCTACTGATGGTGTTTAATAAGTTACCTATAATCAAAGTTCCAAGATCAACTGTAATTAGTGCTCATAATATTGCACGGCATGTACTGTGTAACACCAACCAATTTTGGATGGTAATATAAGTGGTCGACTCTTTTTTTTTTAAAAAAAGATCATGAATACCTTACCATTTGACCTTCAGGTATATTTGCATTTCATCTTAAAACCAATTCGCAATAAGTGAATGTGATTTATATGTAAGTTGTTATCTTCGTAAGAAAGTGACGTGCGATATATCTATTAATATGTCCCTCATGTGTCAATGTAGAAATACTCCACGACTCAATATCAGGGCAAATTAAAGGGATTCACATCAGTCCAATAATCCAACATGAGATCTGATACCATGTTAAATTTCAAGATATCTTTTGTAAATATTTTATGGTTACATTTTTCTAACTTTATCATACTCATAATTAAAGTTGTGCACGAGTTTGTTTGAGTACAGCTCGTTTAAAATATTTTGAACTCGATTCGATTTGATTGAACATGGAAAATCATGATTCGAGCTTGAACCCGAGTGAAATTAATTTAGTTCGAGCTCATGTTCGAGGTCGAAATTGATCCATAAATACATATATTATTCATACATATATATACATCATATTAATTAAAAATAAAAATTTAAAAATATAATATGTTCACTCGATAAATTCGATGAGATTAACGAACAATAAGTTGTGTCATGCCGAGCTCGAACAATCCTTTTTCGAGTTTGAGCTTGTTTGAAATTTCCGAGATCAAGCTCGATTCTAGTTTGATCGAGCCTATAAAACTTTGCTTGTGTTTGAGTTCAAGTGAAATTAATTTGTTCGATGATAAATATATTTTTATTTTATATATACATTATAATATATTATATTTTATAAAAACATGTATACACTACAATATATTATATTTTATAGAAATATATTAAATATATAGTATATTGGCTCGATTACACTGCAATTTTTTTTCCTGTTGTGATGCTTTTTTGGAGCATCCATGATACTCAGAGGTGATGCTAAAATTATTAGTGATGCCTTGTGAAGTGCTTCTATTCAGCGTGTCAATAAAATATTGTGACTCGTTGAAGTATCGTTATATTGTTTGTGACGCTCTAAGATGCAGTTCATTTTAGAATTATCCTAAAAAAATTTACATTGATTAATGTAGTAATTCAGTTTAGTGACACATACCAATGTTACAAATATTTTGGAGTAAATATTATGACATTTCCTTAACTGTCAAAAAATATGCGTCCTAGACTCTTTTTTGTAGTGTTAAGTCGGTAAACTTAACGAACACTATCAGTTGATTTTGAGTTCGAGTTCAAATACTGTTCAAGTTCGGCTCGAGCTGGGTCAAATTTGAATTCGAAACGAGTTTTGACTGAGTTGGTTATGAGCTTTTCGCGAACAACTCGATTCTTTTACACCCTAATTTGAACTGCAATTCAATTTAGTTATTTTTAATTTAATTTATTTTGCAAATTAAATTAGTTTTAATCAATTTTGGTCTTTTAAGATTATTTTAATGCTGAACTTAATTTATCACATAATTTTATTTTAGACCATTTGATTATTAGACAAGATTATGTTATAATCAATATATTTAATGAGTTGAGTTGATTTGATTTGTAATTTATTTATTTCAATGAGAAACATAAAATTTAAAGAACTTTTAATTTATTTTTTTGAAAATAGCAAAGTCTTGGAAAAGATCGTTTTACCATCGGCATATGGAAAGACATAGTTGAATTAGAATTATAAAAAGGTAAAAGGTTTTAGTTGCAATATTAAAATGGTATTATGTGGTGCAGTAGTTATAAGTTTATGATCCAATTAATGCAACCCAAAAATTTTATCTTAATTTCTTATAATTTCCAGATTAAACTTTGGTCTTTCCCTTCTCTACTTTTCTCCGGTTTCTATGTTACCCTATTTGAATTAAAATAGATTTCACTTAATAAGGGGCAGGATGATTTTCTTTCATCTGAGAAGAAATTTTAGTAAACGAAAATACATGATTTATATACTCCTAGAAAGTAGAAAGAATATATCTTTGAAGTCGCAGTTACAAAAAAAATATTAGGTTCACATGTCGTAGAATTTGCTACGGCCTGAACATGCGGGGTCAATGATGATGCCAACCGCAGAATTATTGAGCTAATTAACAAGTTGGGTTAAATACCTTTCACGTTAGTATATACTCCGTATTCAACAGGTACTCTATATTAAATGTAGGTTTACATTAGACCATATCCATTATTATATGACTTCGTTTTGTAGGTATTAGAAAACTAAATCGTTTCATTAAAGTAGCAATATCATCAATTTTAATTCTGGCATCATAGTCAAATAATATCATGGACTTTAGTTTAACTGATTAGGACATTCTATGTACAGACCACTTATTTTTTTTACCTTATACACTGCATTTGTTAAATTACATATTAAATTTAGAAATTTTAGAAATATTTTTTATATTATATATTTTTATATTTTCACATTCAAATACATATTATTACTTGTTTTAACTTTTAAAATACAATATTTAAATTTTACAAAAAAATTACAACATTTAAGGTAAAACCCACTATGGATTGTCTATAAACTTATGGAAATGTCGTATTTCTTTAGACTTTCTCTTATAATAAATATAATTAATGGGATAATTTGATATTTGTTTCTTTTTATTGCAATTAGGTTTCTATATTTTTAAAAATATTTTAAAATATATATCAAAATATAAACAATTATAATCAAACTCTAAAAGTTATCTGAACGGGATTTTTTATAATTGGTCAAACTGTTAAACGATCTAACAAAAAAACTTTCTCAACGAAAATAAAATATAAAAATAAATAACTTCAATGAAAGTTACTTCTTTCCTTACCATTATATTTAGCACAATTAATTTTTTTTACTCAAACTTATGACGAATGAAATTAGTAGATGCAATTTACTTTAGAATATCAAATACTCCGTATAATGGAACATAGGGTGCGTACCGTATAAAATAATTGAACTTTCAGAAAAGTAGAGCTGACAAAATATTGCACTAATGGAACAAGATATTATATCAGCATCATAAATTATTTGACGTGATTTAGTTGTGTCAATGTTGACTTACGTGTAATGTTGACTATTCTTATATTAATAATAAAGTTTGACACAACTTTAGAATATGAAGAATAATGCAGAATTTATGTTTAAAACATATTTTAAAATATTTTTAAAATTATATTAAAAAAATCATTGCACTAAATAAAGGGAATCATTAAGGAGTCTATCTCTTGAAAGACGGGTTTTCCAGTTATGAAAATATCAATGTTTAAACTATAAATTAAAAGAAATAAAAATATAAATTTCAGGTAGCATTAATCGCATCATAAACTTTTAATTACTACACGTTGCATAATAAATTTTTAATATTGCAACTAAAATATTTTATTTTTATATAATTCTAATTCTAATTCAACCCTGGTCTTTCCCCAAAATTTTGCCTTCATTAAATCACTTTATTAATTATATTAATTTATAAATTATTTTGTTTAACAATTAAGCGTTCAAAAATAAGATTTTATGAATATTTTTAGATTTTTAGACCGATTTACCGTTAGACGGAACCATTTTATAATTTGTTTAACTAATGAAGTGATTTAATATTTGTTTTTAGGGTAAAATGCGAAAATGACCCTCTTAAATTTTGAAAGTGCAAATTTAACCCTGTAAAATAAGAAAATGCAAATCTAACCTTATGTTTTGAAGAAAAAGCGCAGATATACCCAAATTGCACTATTCCGGCATTGACTAAACAAATTCATTCACTGACCATGAATGAAAAGACAAAAAATACCCCAGGCTTAAAATTAAAATTTTAGTGACAATTTTACCCCTAGTATTAGGGTTTTTCTTCACCAACACCATATCTCTCTACCGCCGGCCGGACGCTTAGCCCCACCTTAGCACCAACACCACCATCTCTCCGCCGTAGCACCAACACCACCATTTCCCTTCGTCGGGCGCCCTGCTCCGCCGCCTTAGCATCGACACCACCATCTCATCTCCCTCTGCCCTATCACTACCACCACCATCTCCCTCCACCGTGCCGGACATCAAACCTAACCTAAAACAAGAAGCCTAACCTAACTTAACCAAATCCAGAACAGTGGCAAATCCGTCGAATCTAGAGCCAGAGTGGTGGAGTATAGATGTTGCGGAGGAGCGGTGCTTCAATTGAAGCTCCGATTGGCTATCTCTGGTGAAGTAGAGGCGCGGGAGCGGAGCTTCGATGGAGCTTTGATTTGCTGTCTCCAGTGAAGTTAGGCATGGCGGAGTGGAGCTTCGATTAGCTGTCTCCGGTGAAGCAGAGGCGCTGCGGAGCTTCGATGAGCGGTGACCGAGCCCAGGTCTGAACCAACATTCCTCCCGGCCGCATCTCCTAATTCTCCTTATCGTTGTCGGCGCTAGCGCTATCTGGCGGTGCCAACCCTCCAAGCCATTCCAATAGTCCTGGTTCTCATGCGCATCATATTCCTACCAAATATTTTACCAGAGTTTGACTTTGTGGGTGAAGTGATGAGAAACAGAGTCAAGAATCGATATTTTTCCCCCGAGAAATCAGCCAAAATTTTTGAATCCTGAAACAAAAGAGGGAAAAAATGATCGTTTCTTCCGTCGAATGGAAGAAGAATAAATATCAAACAAACACACCAAGAAATGGATGTAAAATGAAGAGATAAAATGATAAGTTTACCGAGATAAAATGGTAGGAGATAAAACAGTAAGTTAAAAGAAGAAAGGAAATCTGGTGAGATATGATGCTGATGTGATGATTTCTATAGGGGGAATGCTATCAAGCCGTGACACATGGTTTTGGTTCATCATGCTTTCTTTCCCAATTAAGCTACGGTGCCTTGGGTTTGACACGAGGGGAAGCTCATGTACGTTGACTGATAGTGAAGGTTGTAGTTCTTCAAGAATCTGCGCGTTGCAAAGAGGGAGAATAAGAGCGTAAAATAATCCTTCCATGTTTTTTTAATTTTTAATTTTCTTAACAAGGGTATAAAGGTCATTTGAATGATTTCCGGCCAAATTAAGGCTGTCAGGGTAAGATCGGCACTTTCGTTCAAAACTTAGTGGTGAATTTGTACTTTCAGATTTTAGAAGGCCATTTATGCACTTTTGACCAAAACATAGGGTTGAAAACGCACTGTTATCTTGTTTTTATTTATTGTAACGAGATTCTCGTAACTTTGATAAACTTTTAAAATGTATCATAATATATAAATAATTATAATTTAACTCTAAAACTTATTGAAACAAGATATAATATTATTGGTCTAACCGTTAGTCAGTTTAATACGGATTAGAAAACTTCCTCTATTTTAAATTTTAAATAATAATAATTCTAAGTTTAAAAGTTATAGATTTGAAGTTTATCATTATTGGTCTAACCGTTAGATGGTTTAATAGAAGAGGCTTTCACAATTACTCAAATTAATAGTACTCATTTAACCTATCCCATAAAAGAAAGTTTCTTGTTAGGCTTTATACTTTAGACCAGTTCAACTTTTATCTAGTATGTTCTTTTCAAAATATATACCAAATCTATATTTATTTTTCACATGATTTTACATTGAAACGAATTAAATGAAATAATAATATATAATATTATAATTAAATTAAATTAAATTAAAATTTATTAAAAGGAACTGAATTGAAGATTAGTTAAGAAGATTTTGTGTGTTTTCTTAATTATAAATTCAATTCTTCTTTTATTTCAAAAGTGTTTGACAAATTTAATTGTTTGCTGTTAGCAATTTTATGCAAAATGACATTTAATGACATGACGATCATTAATTATTTATAAACTTATTTTACATATTTTATTACAATTATTTTCATTAATATTAATCTAATTATTTTTTAATTATTTAACATGGACAAAGTCTTGTGAGAGATAGTTTACAGCGAAACCAATGTTTAAATTGTAAAGAAATTAGCACGGGGTTTCAACTTGAATTTTTGAAAGTTCAGGGGTTGGATGTGAAATTTTAATAATTTACATTTAAGTCCAGGTATGAATATCAATCTTTCATTTTCTTTTCTCGCATCTCCCTTCCATCTTCTGCAACCGCTCAACAACTTCTCCCCTTTTTTCTCTTCGAGCTCTAAATTTCATTCGCACACAACCTCTCCTTTCCTTCGATTTGACTACACATTTTTTCCTACTTTTCTTCCATATTTCTCGCGTACAGTGATTCGTAAGGAACATGAAGTTGCTCTTCATTTTCCGATGATATTTCTGATTTTAGCTTCAGTTTCTAGCAATCGAACACAATACAATCTTCATTTTGTGTTTATATTCGAAGGTAATGTCTTCGCTCTAGTTTTTTAATGCATATATTGTAGTTTTTTAATATTATTTTTGTTTGTTTTTTTCATGTGATTTTTCTAGGGTTTGTGTTGTTTTTACTGAGTATTATTGTGCTTATTTTGTGGTTTTTGTTCATTATGTAGTTGAATTGTGTTTTATTGTGTGTTCAATATTATGTTTTAGGGTTTATGTTGTTCAATGTGTTGATATTTGGGGATTTGTTTATTTTTTGTGATTGGTGAATTGTTCTTACGGATTTGTGCTAAATTTTGTGTTGTTGTTGTTTCTTAGGTTTGTAAGAAGACTTGCTCACTGTTGCTGCAATCAAAAAGGAAGGAGGATCTATAAGTTTTATTACTTTTCAGCTGTAATGTTTTAGATACTGTTGTTGATGTTTCTAGTTTTCTGTTAGATGTATTATGTTTAGGTTTTAAATATTGTTATCTGTGTTTGTGTGATGTTTTAATTTGAGTATTTGATGCGTGTGGTGTTTTCATGCTTAAGTGTGAAATTGATGTTCAGTTTTGATTGTGTATGATAGCTTAGGATTTTGTTACGTTTTGTGCTTATTTTTGTGTTGTTTCTTAGATGTCTAAGAAGACTTTCCATTGCTGCTGTAATCAAGAAGGAAGGTGGATGTGTAAGTTTTATTATTTTTCCGCTGTGATGTTTTACATACTGTTGTTGATGTTTATGATTTTCTGTTTGATGTTTCATATCAGGTTTTAAGTTTTTCTATCTGTGTTGGTGTGATGTTTTAGTTTTAGTTTTGATGCTTGTGGTATTTTCATGTTTAAGTGTGCAATTGATGTGTCATTTTGATTGTGTGTGATAATTTAGGATTTTGTTGTGATTTGTGCTAATTGTGGTGTTGTTGTTGTTATTGTCTAAGAAAACTTGCCTACTTATGTTGCAATGAAGAAGGAAGGAGATTTAGTAAGTTTTCTTCTCTTTCAGCTGTAATATTTTAGATATCGTTGTTGATGTTTTAAATACTGTATTTGATGTATCACAATGCAGTAATCAGTCATGTTATGTGTGCTATTGTGATGTCTTATTTTTTTATTGATGTTTTTATTGTTGTATGTGATGTTTTGCATTTTTTTTTCACATGAACACTTTCCAAGGCAGAGCTCAACGATGCCATTGATGAGATGATAAAAAAATGCTAAGAGGAATCATGCTCCTGAAGATGTTCCCTTGAACAGAGGACCAGAGCCTACTTTTGATCTTGGCGTTGGTGGAGTAGAAGAGCCATCCTCTTCAAAACCAGCAGGAGAGTAAGCAAGTTCGTGAATAAGCGAGCAAAGAAGGAAAATAAGTTCTGAGAAAAAATAGAATTTGATTATTTGGGATGTATTATTTGAGAATGATGTTTTTAAAAATGGGTTTATTTGTTAGAGGTGAGGCACTGGATTGTTGTTGATGTTTAAGGTTTTTAAAGATTTTTTCCAGTTTTTATGTTAGCATTATCTTAGAGAATTTGAACCCTTTTACAATGAATGACGTTTAACATGTTATTTCAAGTGCAACAGCAATGGAATGTATAAGTGTAGTGAAACTTATGAATATACTTTTTAAAATCAACATCCTCATTGGTGCGTTCTTGTAAAACATCAAACAAAATAAGTGAATCATCACAATGTAATAATGTAACATCATAGTATGACAGTAAATAATTATCAACTCCCAACAAGCTGGTTTTTTTTATATTATCAATGGAGCATAAGGTATCTCTGTGTCGACTTCCATAGAGAAATTCCAAGTGAACTTACATGTGCACGGTATAATGTTTCAAACTCTTCCCATGTGGTTGCTCGTACTCCTTGAAGGGATTCATTTTGATATACCTCGAACAAGTTTGGTAATCAGGTATCTGAAACCAAAAAGAATATAAAAAATACAATGAAATATGAGCTTGCTGTTATTCAGGAATTTAATTACTTATGTTTATATTGAAACATCATGCCATAAATTTATAACGTCAAACATTAAAAGAGCAACATTATTTGTTGTATTTTTTGAAAAGTAATTTGAAAACAGATTATTTGGCTAATGTATAGGCTCATCAAAGATTTCGTTTGCATTATCACATAATTATGTTGCAATATGTAATGCTGAACATGTTCAATGAAGTTCCAACATTATGTTATGTAATTAAAACATTATATCATATACTTGTAACATCAAATAGGTAAAAAGTAACATCACATCATGTTTTTGCAAATTGTAATTCTGGTCATGCTCAGGCATTTTTTTTCTACCATCGTGTTATATAGTTATAACATCATGCCTAATTTCATGAGCATCATCTGCTATAAATAAGATCTTCTGCTACTTAAAGTTATTTTCATAATGTGCAAGTGGCTCAACACACAGTTTAAAACTTCAAAATAACTGCCCATAACATGAACTCTAACATGTGAAAGCTTAGTCATTATAACTGAAACTTTCAGCAAATTAACAGGATTTTTCTCTGATAAAAAATATTAGCAACATGTATGGAATATCAACCATACGAACCAGACTTTTCAAACACAAGTTACTGCTCTAGTTGATTTCAAATCAGCAAATTGAAAGTTCATAATCAATTAATGAAATATATGCAACTTACCTTTTTATACATGCACGGTCTGTTCATCATTAACATTCGATTCAATTTGTTATGTTTGACTTTGTTGTTGCGTCGTCTATATGAGTTCTAACTGATTGTTGGTCTCATAATCACCTTCTTCAATCATGATTCGAGTTTTGAATCTGAAAATTTTGAAATTGGGTTGATTTATAGATTTGGGATGATTGATGTTAAATGAATACCTAATTATAGTTGTAAATTATTTGATTGATTCTTTGTTGATACCGATCTATGTTTTTCTTCAAATTCGTTGCAATTGAATTTTGATGATGAACAACGACTGAAGATTTGTTGTTGCTGAAAGATTTTGGTAGAGAAAATGATTTATAATCAATTTTGATTGAGCAGATAACGTGGAGGCATGTTTTGGGCAAGGGGTTTGGTTTTGCGCCTTTAGGCTAGGCAGGGTTTGTGAGGTTAGTTTTGTGTATTTGCTCTTTAACCCCTCCATTTTTTGTGCCTTTCAGTAATGACTCCAAGCCTGAAATATTTGTACTTTTTCCCCCGAATTTAGTTTGCCATTTCCCTATTTTCCCTCTAATCCATGGTCTCACAATGAGATGGTCTTGCAGGAGACAAACTCTTTAACATATTCACTAATATTAAAAAAAATATCAACTAACATTTATACTTGAATAACATTCAGCAAATTTATTTATTTTCTTATGAATATTTTTATATGAGGTGGATGGTTTTTCGGTTCAAATATTTATATAACGTTAAAAATACATAAAAATAATACTATATATCTAATTATTTATGATATAAATTATTGATGTATATTAGTATTAGTAAATCACATAAATCTAATGAGGTGGAATTTTAAATTTTCAAAAATTCTATCTATACACTTATCAAACTAATGTTCTTATATCGACAATTAGATTGAGTAAAGGATAAATATTGAAATAAGAGAGGAAAAATAATTTTTAATTACATTAAAAACTAACCGTGAAAAAGTAAAGTTTAAATCCAAAAAAATATTGATGAAAAAGTTAAATTTAAATTCTAGATATAAAACGATGTCGTATGTTGTCGACGTACCAGCGGTTTAGAGAGAATGGAGCAGGGGATTCAGTGTGGAATAAAAGGGTTTTAAACGTTGGAATAAAAAGGTAGAAAGTTTTTTTTAAAAAAAGAAGTAATTGTTAAAGGTAAACACTAGGAAAAACACTAGTATTATTAGCATTTTGTATTTGAGCAAAAATGCTGCGTGAAAAATCAAGCAACCAAACACTTTTTTCGCATTCATTGGCTGTTTGATCGAGCGAAAACGCCAACCGCCAAAAGACAATCAAAATGCTTATTAAAAAAGCTAATGACAAACTGTGCCATAATCAGTCAAATTACACACTCTGCCATCCCAATAATTTTTTAAATTTAATTTGACTTTTGAGAGTCGACTGCATCAATGTTTAATTATTAATATCTTTATTTAGTATAAACAAATTTAAAATAATAATTTAAGATATATATTATGGCGAATTCAACAACGTATAACATGATAATAGCCTTACATGTATAATAGAACAAATGAATTTCATGATCTCATAACTATCACGATCGTTCACCTTTGGCCCTCATCTTCTTTCTTTTTGAACACTTTTGACCCCTCAACTTACCAAACTGTTGAATCAGGGCCATTTCGTCTGGTCAAACCGTTAACTCTGAAATTTATTTTATTACGTCAGGGTAAAAATGAGTGTTCATCTTTTTAATTTACAAACTTAACCCCCTACTTCTTTTTGAATTACAACCCAGCCCATCTTTTATTTGAATTACAATCTGGACCCTCCCAAATTTTAATTTATTTACAACCCAGCCCCTCCTCTATTTTAACCTTCCCCTCCGCCTTTCTCACCTTCATTGCCGAAACCCTCAACCCCATTTCCGCCTTCCGCTACCTGCGCCACGACGTTGTTGTACTACGGCCCTCACTGAATGTTGCACCACCCCCTTAGACACTCACTGGTCGATGCATTACGAAGAACGTCCGGAAGTTTTTTGACCCTCCGCCCACAAGTTTTCAGGTAAGTCCAACCGGGTTACTATGCCACCTTGCCCCACCTGTCTTTTAAATTGTTGTTGGATTTGAGTTTAGTCCATTAGGGGAAGCTTTGATTGGGTATAATGTGCATTTGATGGCAGCGGAGATGGATTTGGTGGTTGTGGGTGTGGTGGGGTGAGAGAAGGGGAAGGGGGAAACAGAGGGGAAAAGGTGGTGGGACGATGGAAGGGAAAGGGGGAAACATAGGGGAAAGGGTGGTGGGGTGACGGAAGGGAAATGGGGAAGGAAAAAGAAAAAGGAAATTGGGAAATGACTATTTTACCCTTAAAACTAACATTTTGAGAAGACTTAACACTTTGACCTGACGGAATGGTCACGACTCTATAGTTTTGTAAGGTGAAAGTCTAAAGTGTTAAAAAAAGATAATGGGTCAAAGGTGAACGATCGTGACAGTTAAAGGGGCATGAAAGTTATTTTCTCCATATAATAATAGAATATAATGGTCAAATTTACTTTTAAAAGTTAAGTTAGGCAATATAGAGTGGGGGAGTATAAATATCCCACTCTACTGATTTATAGGACTAAAATAGGAGATATCTTCACTTATATCTATTAAAATTAAGTAAAGTATGAAATTCCATCATTTTGAATAGTTTGATAATGTGATTTTAAGAACACATATCTATTACACCACCACCGAGAACCATCACAATCACTCATTTATAAACCACGTACATAACTGGAAAATTACAAACGGAGGCTACAAACACGGTTCCAGAATACCAATACATGCTCCAAGTCCTTATATCATGTAAGTTTCATTTAATGTAAACTGATTTGAATAAAAAAGAACTGGCCTTTTAACTATATTCTTATTCACTCCAAATTCATTCTCCCATCATATTTAGTACACAATAAACACACAACGGGTGATTTGGGAGAGGAAAATGCGAGTCGCGTTAGAAGCACGCATCCAACCGAGTGGGGCGACAAAGACAGTGTAATGTAGAGGGTTTGTTTTTAGGGAGAAGGGGGGGTGACCATTTGTGTCCTTATCTTGTTTCTTCTTCTTAAATGGCATCTAGAATAGGTCCCCTTATTGGTGATATGATTTATTTTTGGTGTCCTGTTTTTGCAATTTTTGGAAACTAACCAAATTCAAAGCCTTGCTTTCACGCCAAGAGAGGGAAATGGATGGGGCGTTGCTATTATAACCGCCCACCTCCTCGCTTCCTGTTTCTTTCCTTTTTTTGGCCTTTTTTTGATACTTGCACTCACAACTCAATTCATCCACATCCATCTTAATTCTGTCCCAAGTTATTTAAATTATAAGGTACTCGTCCTCTATTTATGTTTTTTTTTTGCCTGACATTTTCTCAAGGCATGTTTAACCACCGATAACTAATTATAAAAAAATTCTTTTTAAAAACTACACGTCACGGAGAATCCAAAGATATCTCACATGATGTCAATTATTATATATAACAAAAGTTATCGATGGTCAAACGTATCATAAAAAATTGTGATTAAAATAGGCCATAAAAAAGGGACCAGAGAGAGTACAATATTATGTAGGGGTTTATAAGTCAACTTTTTATGGAAGATTACAGACGGTTCCTTAGAAAACTAATCCATACTCCCTCTGACCCAGCATAACTTGTACATAATTCTATTTTACGATTTTAAAGAAATATATTTGACTATTAATATATTTAATCACGTATAATAATGATAGATAAAAATCGATAATTATAAATTACTTATTACGATGAATTTTACAATTCGATAATATTAATGTATATATTTATTCAAACAAGTGGTCAATGTCAGTATTAACTATCAAATAGTAAGTGAGCACTTTATGCTGGGATAGATGGAGTACAAAAATTTGAGTGGGACATTCTTATAGTATAAGATAGAGCGTTTAATCAATCTTATAATGAGATGGTGGATCAAAATATAGTTGTTTAAAGTTAAAAGATAATACGAGATACTTTATTTAATTTTTAAAATATTACTTAGTCTCGTGCTTGACCATAAATTATAGAAAAACAATCTCATACTCGAAAGCCCATAAAAAATGAGATTGTCACCATGAGATTGTCTTGTTTGGCCATAAAAAATTGCCAGAAATCGAGAGGTTTCCAGCAGCGTGAAGCACATAGGTGACGAACAACAAACAATCAACATCATCAATCACAACAAACAAACAAAACAACATTCTCACACCATTTTCAACAACTCAATATCAATCTCAAACGTTGAAAACAAACTCTAGAAACCTAAAATAAAATCCAACCCAGATCTGTAGGTGAGCGATTGGGGGAGTGTAGGCGAGTGGTGGTGCCGGTGGAGGTGAGCGGTGGCGCTAGAGTGGTGGCGTGGTGGCGAGCTATCATAGGGGGAGTGTGAGATGAGTGGTGACGTTGTTGGGGATCAGTGGGGAAGAGCAACGAGTGAGCTGGGGGTGATGTCAGGTTGATGATGGAGAAGGCAGTTGCGGAAATAAAAACTAAGGAAACAAATTAAGGAAACAAAGAAGTAAACCCTACTTCTTACGTGAAATGTTTGGGCAACAAGTAGGCCAAATAACCCGAAACCAATTAAAGGCAGTTCTTTTTTGTAGAATCGCCTTTAATTGATGTTCATTAAAGGCGGAACCGCCTTTAATCAGTGTCTACTAAAGGCGGTTACTCAAAAATGTCTTTAATAACATTCTAGCCTCCTATAAAATGATAGGGACCCAAAAGACATAAGTTCCAACTCGGAATTTTCATTTAAAGGCGGTTCTTTGAAATTTTGACAAAATTTTCTTTTATCGCTACTTTTGATAAAGAGTTTTCCACTAATGTATACACGTAAATTATAAAAAAAAATAAATGCTAAGAGCTTATTGATTGTGGAGTTTTGATTATACCTTACATTTGCAGTAGGATTATTGAATTTAAGACTTGAGTCTATTTACTTTGGATGTGTTTGGTAAGGCTTATATGCTGATTTATTTATAAACTAAGTAATTTTTTGTGTTTGATATTAAAAACTTTCTTATTTACAAATAGAATTTATTTTTAAAGGGGATTAATTTATCCCCTACTTTTAAAATAATCAAACTTTATTTATAAGATAAAGTCTTGTTTAAGACCGTCTTACAACAAGACCAAGGATTAAATTGTAAAGAATTTATCATGGGGTTTCAAATTGAAATTTTAAAATTGCAGGGGCTAGTTGTCTAATTTAGTTAATTTACATTTAAATTCAGGTATAAACAACAAACTTTTCACCTTCTTCTCTCACTTTCTACTTATAAAATTCCATTTCCTAAACCAACTTTTCTCACCATTTTCTTTGAGCTCCAAATCCCAGCCGCACAGATGATCCTTTCTATTCAATTAACCGCACATCCTCTCCAATTTTCTTCCTCCTTTCGTGTGCGCAGTGGTTTGTAGAGATCTTTACAATTTTTTGGCAAATTTTCCGTCAAGTTTTCTGTTTTTCATTTCGGTTTCTGGTGATCTAACATAATACAACTTTCGTTTTGTGTTTATTTTCAAAAATAATGTATTCGCTTTGAATTTTTATGCATGTTTTCCCCCAATTTTTTTGGTTCATGTGATTTTCTACGGTTTGTGTAGGTTATATTGAGTATTATTGTGCTTATTTATGGTTTTTGTTCACTGTGTAGTTCAATCGTGTTTATAGTGTATTTTAGGATTTATGTTGTTCACTGAATTTAATATTTGGAAATTTCTCTATTTTTTGTGTTTGGTGAATTGTTCTTACATATTTGTGCTAATTTTTGTGCTGCTATTGTTGTTTCTGTAAGCCTTATTATTTTTCAGCTGTGATGCTTAGATACTGTTGTTGATGTTTTTGGTTTTCTATTTGATGTTTACGTTTTAAGTATTGTTATCTTTGTTCGTGTGATGTTTTATTTTCAATGTTTGATGTTTGAGGTATTTTCATGCTTAAGTGTGCAATTGATGTTCAGTTTTGATTTTGTGTGATATCTTAGGGTTTTGTTACAGTTTTTGCTACGTTTGAGTTGTTGTTTATTAGAAGTCTAAGAACACTTGTCCACTGTTGCTGCAATAAAAAAGGAAGGAGGATCTGTAAGTTTTATTATTTTTTCATATCTGATGTTTTAAATACTTTTGTTGATGTTTTTTGTTTTTCCGCATGTTGTTTCATGCTTAGGTTATAAGTATTATTATCAATGTTGATGTGATGTTTTAATTTCAGAGTTTGATATTTGCGATATTTTCATGTTTAAGTGTGAAATTGATGTTCAGTTTTGTTATTTTGATTATGTGTGATATCTTATGGGTTGGTTACGATTTGTGCTAAAATTTGTGTTGTTATTGCTATTTTTAGATGTCTAAGAATACTTGCCCACTTATTCCACAATGAAGAAGGAAGTAGAAACTGTAAGTTTCCTTTTTCATTTTTTCCTTCAGCTGTGATGTTTCTGGTTCTATCGTTGATCTTTCATATTTAAGTTTTAAGTATTGTTATGTGTGTTGCTTTAATGTTTTAATTTCAGTGTTTGATGCTTGTCGTGTTTTCATGTTTAAGTATACAACTGATGTGCAGTTTTGTTATTTTGATATTTTGTTGTGTGCTTTTGATGTTTTTAAATTTTGACATTGATTTTTTAAATATTGTATGTGATGTTTCTCAGTGTAGTTGTCATTGATGTTATGTGTGCTATTGTGATGTTTTAATTGCAGAAATTGATGTTGTTATTACTGTAATGTGATGTTTTATATGATTTCACAAGAATACTTTCAATGTCTGAGCTCTACGATGCCATTGATGAGTTAATAAAAAAATGGCATGAGGAACCATGCTTCGAAGGTGTTCCATGAACAATGAACCGTAGTCAACCTTTGATCTATGCTTTGATGGAGTATGAGAATCATCCTCTTCAAAACTGGCAGGAGAAGGCAAGTTTGTGAAAAAGTCAGCAGTTAAGGGAAACAAGTCGGGGGAAAAATAAAATTTGATTTTTTAAGATTTATTGTTTGAAATTTATTTTTCAGTTATGATGGTTGATTTTTAGTGTTGTGACGCTTGATTGTTATTGATGTTTTAGGTTGATTTGGTTTGAGTTTTTATGTTAACGATTTTTAGGGCATTTGAACCCTTTTGTAATGAATGAAGTTTAATTGTTCGATAGTTATGATGATTAGCATTTTCACATGCTGGCGTAAAGCTTAAAATTAAAGATTTTAAGTTTTATATGCTAACTATATATAATTTTGTTGTACTAGTGACGATTCATTTAATTAATTCAATTTTGAGTTATCAGTGTTTGATGTTTTATGTCTTGCATAAAAATATATTAAAGTTACTTGTTCTTTCGTAATATACATGAAGTGATATGAATCACCTTACATCTATAAATTAGAATTTATTTTGATGTTTGACTATAATTTAGTGTATTTTTTAGTGTTTAACTATTTACATTTGATGTCTATTTTAGTATAATTATATAATTTGATGGTTTAGATTTTGTATTTGATGTTATTTATTTTAATTTGATGTGTTATTAATTAGATGTGGATTAAAGATAACAAACCCAAAATTTGATGTTTCAATGGTGTGATATTTTTACTATTTGCAATTGATCTTTTATAATTTACATTTGATCTTTTACTATTTGCATTTGATTTTTTTTACAATTCACATGATATGTTTTTATTTTGATTTAAGTTTTAGTCAAAAAGGCCAAATACAATTCAGCGCATTCAAGTACCAACCTAAACAATCGACCCGATTTTGGCCTAAATCATCAGACCACAATCCCAACCGGAAAATCGAACCCATCGAAAAAATACCGGGAATTGTGCAACCAACCGGAAACGTCAACCAACCGGAACTCACAGTGAAATGTCATCGGAAAATTGCACAATCAATCGATGACGAACTCCTATTTGACGAATCCGTCGATGGCAAAATCCTTCTAACTCATCGATGAAGGCGCCGATGCAAAACTCTCGCGTATCCTACCTTGACGACGCAAAACCCTGTGAATCCGATAGGGTTTCCAAGCTTCTATCATTTCAACTCAATCGTTACGTGTGGATGAATTGTGATCTTAACAAAAATCTAGAAGGGTTGGTGAATGGTGACGATTTTATTTTATTTCCAAACTAATTGAGGTGTTCAACACCTCATTCGAGCCGTTCCATCACTTTTTGTAGTCTTGCATTACATATAATATTCGACAAATTGTCCATGTAATTTGAAAAACGGTACCTTGATAATAGGAGCCGTTCCATCACTTTTTGTAGTATTGCATTACAGATAATTTTGGACAAATTGTCCATGTAATTTGAAAAACGGTACCTTGATGATCGAGCAAATTCCTAAACGGAAAGAGTAATTTTTTATTCCAGTCTTATTAATGATCAGATTGTGAATAATAAAAATAATATTAATTCTGTTTCACTATATTCGATATTTAGATTAAGCTGATTTTTAAAGTTAAAATTTATGTAGAGAATTAAGTGAAAAACGTAAGAGCTGATCTCCAGTGAGCCAGGTTAAACATTAGGCATGGATCTTTATGCAATTCTAACTATATTCTAGCTCAAAAGACCTATCTCTAATAATTTTACAAAGACCCATCGTTAATATTTTTATAGGGGGGTTTTGTCCACTTTTTCCCCATCATTTTCCTGCCGGCTACAATTTGCAAAAAAAAAAAATAAATTAAAAATATATTTTTTAAATGAAAAAATAAATATGATCATCAAACTGAAAATTATAAACATCAGTGAAAAATCATTGAACATCAATGAAAAATCATAAAACATCAACTAAAAAATTGCAGCAAAAAAATATATAACAGAAAAATATTAAAAATCAAATTAAAATCAACAAAATTTTGAAGATATGTCGACTAAAACTAACAAACATCAACTAAAAATCATAAAAACATCAACAAAAATTCACTTATCAATTTGTTTTTTTAAAAAAATTACAATAATCAACCAATATCAACCAAAAGTTAAAAATATCAATTCATATCACCTAAACTTCACTAGAAAATGAAAAACGTCAACATAAAAAAAACATTACAGAAAATCAACCTATGTCACCCAAAACTACATATATCAACTCGTATCACCTAAAACTCACTAAGAAAATGAAAAACATCAACATGAGAGGGGAAAAAAGTATAAAAAAATATCAACTCATATAACCCCCCAAAAAAAATCAACTCATAATAAATAAAATTCACTCGAAAAATAAAAAACACCAACATGAGGAAAAAAAACTATATAAAAAAAAATCATGGCACCTCAAGTATATAAATTATTCACTCAAAATTTTATAAAATGCCAACAATTTTTTTTATAAAAAATACAGATATCAAACTATATCACCCAAGAGCTACAAACATCAACTCATAACATCCGAAAAATGAAAAACATCAACATAAGAAAAAAGGCACTACAAACATCAACTCCTATTCCCAAAATCTCAACCGGAAAATTTAAAACATCAACATGAGAATATAAATTAAAAAAAACTACAAATATCAACCTATATCACCCTAAGCTACAAACATCAATTCATAACACCTGAACCTCATCTCGAAAATGAAAACATCAACACAAAAAATTACTACAAACATCAACTCCTATTGTCAAACCTTAGCCGTAAAATGAAAAATGTCAACATGAGAAAAAACTACAAATATCAATCCATTTTACTAAAAAAACTATCAAACATTGACTCATACCAATTAAACCTCACCCGAAAAATGAAAAACATCAACATAAGAGGAAAAAAAAAGTTACAAACATCAACAGAAAGCTAAAATACCTCAATAATAAAAAAAATCTTCAAAAAAAAGATCTGGTGGAATTTCAACCTAGGCCTCAAGAATCAAAGCCTAGAGCAATAGCAGTATACCAAAGGCTCATTATTGAACATACACTCAATCAAATAATATTAAATCTTGGCATGTACATTAAAAACATAAATTCTTCAAAATAAAATATCATAGTGAGCTTCGAACCCCAGACCTGTAAGCTCAACAACAAGAGACCAAACAATCTTTTATGACAATAAGTTCAGTCAAGTAATTATTAAAGCTCAACAAGTCTTAAAACAAATAAAAACACAAAATTAAGTCTAACCTCTCAGACGCCAAAACTCAGCTCTATCGTCGTCGTCACCTCTGGTAGCGCGTGAGATGCACGAGCATCATCTTCTTCCTTCAGGCACTTCCATCTCACGCGTCTTTCTTTTCATCACGTTCTGCTCTGTCATCATCGCATCGCTCTTTCGTCATTGTCGTAGCGCCTTTGTCGTCAATTCAACCACAGCTATCATTGATCGAAGCGTCGTCATCGTCGATCGAATCGCTTTCGCCGCTGATCGAAGTGTTGTCATCGCCGATTGAAGCGCCATCATCATCGAATCCAGAGGCATTGCCATCGTCAATTTCCAGAGCTCAACTCAGGCGTTGTCGTTCACCTCGTAGCAAGGCCATCGATCAGAAGGAAACGTCAAGATCGTAGGAGCTCAGCTCAGGCGAAACTTTGATCTCGATAACCGCAACACGAAAGGTGGATTCAGGGTGGAGGAGCGGTGTTATTAGGAGGTGAAACGACGATGGTTACAGATTTTCAATCGGAGGAGGAGAATTTCGATCGAAAAGAATATTGAAAAGACATTTTGTGGTATTTATAGCATTTTGATGATTGCATATTAGGTCCCTAAATTTATCAATATATATATATATATTAAAAAAATTCCATCCAAAATGGAACTTGTTATAATTGCACAATAAACCCTGAATTAAAGTTTATGCTAACGAAAGCAAAATTTTGTGAAAACCTAAAAAGTTTAATGGATAGTTGGAAAAAAATTAAATTTTATTGTAAAAAGTTATGGTGAATGAAATAAGTTGATGAAATTAAATTTAGAAGAAAAAATTGAAAGAGTAGATGAAATTAAATGGATTTTGATTTTAAAAAATGTGTCAAACTCATAGAAAAAAGAAAGGAAAGCGTGTTAAATCCATATAAAAAGATACGAATCTTTATAGTATTATATTCCCTTGGTTCTGGCACATCATTTTTCACATAAAATTTAAAAGATGTTAAAGAATGATGAAATTAAATAAAATATTGAATGAATAATATTGAATTGTATTTTTTTATTTGATATAAAAATAAAATATATTAATAAAATTTTCAATCATTTTATAGGAAAAGTCTTGGGAAATATCGCATTTTCATTGGCATATGGAAAGACATGGTTGAATTAGAATTATAGAAAAGTAAAATATTTTACTTGCAATATTAAAATTTATTATGCAGCGTACAATAGTTATAAGTTTATGACCCGAATAATGCAACTCAATTTTTTTATTTTGATTTCTTCTAATTTGCCGTTTAAACCTGTATCCATAACTTATAAAAATACAATCTTTCAAGGTATGGGCTCCATTTTTAATATGACAATATTAAAATAACATAAAGGGAAGTATTTCTTCCATCCGAGCTCTATTTGCACTCTTGTTTTTTAACACTATTCTCTATCAAACTTTGACCACGGATTGAATACTTATATGAACAATATTATCTTTTATGATATTTTTGGATTATTCATAACATTACAAGAAACTGCACTTTTTACCTCGGTTCTGCAGGGCTTTTTATCTCGATTTTAAGATATAAAAAATTGAGATAAATATGAGTGTAGTAAAAAGTATATTTTTTTCATCTCGGTTCAAAACCGAGGTAAAAAGTATTTTTTATCCCAGGTAAATAGTTATGAGCTGACATCACAGTTATTTTCTAACAAAACCAAGGTAAAAAAAGACGTTAGTGTTTTAGTCCACTTCAACCACTTCCAACCCCAGTGTCATACTTCCACTCTTATTTTTCTCCTCCTCAACTCCAAATTCACCCATTGTGCATGCTATTAGTATGGTAATTAAAATACACATGTAGCTTAGAATTTTTTTTAATACAACTTGAGTGAGACGGTCTCACTCATTCTTATGCTGAGACGGTCTCATATGAGTCTTTCTCCTTTTTTAAAAATAAAATGAATCATGTGGGTGGGGAAATAGCCGCAAAATGCGATGGTGGGAAAATAAGAAGAAAAAAAAAGTAGAGCACAAATGAATGCGTGCCCTCACCATCAATTAGTTTCAGATGGAATGATGCCGTCCACAAGTCTATCTTCAATTTGTGGCTTACAATTTGCGCGTCTGTTTCTATCCACTTACTCCCTCCGGTTCTTTAACACTGACACATTTATTTTTGTCACAAAAATTTAAGAAAGTAGAATTAATGATTGAGAATTCATTGAAATGGTAAAAAATAAAATAAGTGAATGAAAACAATCTAGAATTTGCCAAAAAGAGAAATGTGTCAATATTAAAAAACCATCCCGAAAAGGAAAGTGTATCAATATTAAAAAATCATCCCGAAAAGGAAAGTGTGCCAATATTAGAGAATCTGAGGGAGTACTAAGAGTATGTGAGGTGAAGAGACCACTCCAAGACCTCTATTGTGATTTTGATTCATTAAATAATCAATCTGTTTCTTTCACCTCAATAATTGAGACAATAATTAAATCACTCCATTTTTTTCTCCACAATGGTTGAGACTACTTTGAGACGATTTCATAGACCTCACTTGATTCTCTCTATCCTACTCATTATTTTTACCTTTAATATTTAATTCAAATAAATTTACCTGATAAAATAAATTAAACTATGAAATTTAATAATACATATGTAATTTTTTAATTTAATTTAATTTCTAAAAAAAATTAATATTTAAAATTAATTTTAACATTTCAAATTTATTTTATGAACTAGAATTAAAAAGGACCATATATTTTTTTAAGAATGTTATTTCAAAATTTAAAAAGAATCAAAATTTAATTTAGATTTCAAAAAATAAAAAAATTTGGATTTTTTTTTTCATTTTTTTGGATTTTTAAGGAGAAAAAAATCAGATTTTTTGAAATTAAGTTTTTAAAAAATTCAGTTTCAAATTAAGTTTTTTAATTTTTTTTTAAAAATCGGTTTAAAAAAGAGGGGACATGTGGTGCCACGTGGTCCATTTGGAGGGTGGCACGTGGTACCATAAGTCAACAAAAATGGAAAGAAACAGATAGGGGGCAGGGGGTGGGGCTTCATAGTCAGAATTGGGCCAGTCTTCATTTGAAGGGCCGTGCCCTAGTCTGCATCAAATGCGAACCGGTGCGAGACCCCAATTGTGGGGGTTGTGGTCTCAGTTCTGTCTTAATTTTTAATTGAAACCCCCCATTGTACATGCTCTAAGACCATTCTTGTGGTTTCAATTCATTAAATAATCATTATCTCTCTTCCATCTCAGTAATTGAACAACAACTAAATCACTCCATTTTTTCTCCACAATGGTTGAGACCACTTTGAGACAACTCCATGGATCCACTTGATTCTCTTCATCCTATTCATTATTTTTACCTTTAATATTTAATTTAAATAAATTTACATAACCAAATAAATTGAAATGTGAAATTTAATAATACATTTGTAATATTTGAATTTAAATTTCATTTCTAAAAAATAATATTTAAAATTAATTTTGACTTTTTAAAATTATTTTATGAACTAGAATTAAAAAGGACCTTATGTTTTTTTAAAAGAATGTAATTTCAAAATTTAATTTAGATTTCCAAGAATAAAAAAAATCTGATTTCTTTTTGAGAATTTTTCATTTTTTCTGATTTAAATAGAAAAACAAGATTTCAGATTTTTTAAATTAAGTTTTTTAATCATTTTGAAATTAAGTTTTTTAAAAAATAAGTTTGAAAAGGTAAAAATAAAGGGACATGTGATGCCACGTGGCACCACAAGTCAACAAAAATGAAAAGAAGCAGATGGGGTGGGGGTGGGGGTGGGGGTGGGGCTTCATTGTCAGAATTGGGTCGATCTTCATTTGAAGGATCGTGCCCTGGTCTGCATTTGATGCAGACCGGTCCAAGACCCCACTGTGGGGGGTTTTTTTGTCTCAATTCAGGCATAATTTTTAATTGAGACCCCATTGTACATGCTCTAAGTACAAATGCAATCAATTATCCCATCTTTTTCTCCATACTTTAATGAGTGGACATCGAGTTGGTTTAATCGCTTTGGATTATTCAGTTTTATCCCTAAATAACTCATACCAAAACTTATCAGAATAATTCAAAAAATCGAATTATTCTAACCAAATTTAAAATTTTGTTTCGTTTTATTGAAAATTATTAAAAATATATAAACTAATTTTAAATTCAATAAAAACAAGTAATTTAATTTCTACATCATCAAACTCAAGTGTTTAAAATAAAAATTTAAAAACTACAATACAAATTCAAGTTTTAAAAGTATATTATTAATAATATAATATATTTATTTTTAAATTACATTTAAGTATTCATGGAGGTTTTTGGATTGAGTTTCAATATATAAAACCTAACAAAAAACATATTAAAAAATTGGTTTACTCAGTTCCATTATCCAAAAATTGAATTTTAACTTTGATTTGGGCTATTCGAATACAAATTATTCGATCATCGGTTTGATTTTTGGTTTTCGGTTTTTTTGCCCATCCCTACATACTTGGCCCGAACAAATGATTATATGGGTATGAATATGAAGTGCTCATTAACAATAAGTTAGATTTGGGATAATTAATTATTTCATTATTTATTTATTCTAGGAGAACACTACTTAATTACCCCCTAAATACTTTTATAAATACTCCCCAAGAGGATGAAGAAAACACATCTCTCATTCTCACTTTCTCAGTTTATTTCATCTTGATCTTCTTCTCCGTTATGTCCATCTTATTTTCAACATCAATCTCTCATATCATTTACATATCTACTATTATAAAGTTCCTCACCACTTTCTTAATTAATCAGTACAAAGTTAGTGATTATTATAACACGTTATCATCACGATCACTCTCCGTCTTCATCAAGTAAGTTCAGAACACAAGTATAATAAGCGTGCAATAAAACTTTTATGATTGTTATTATGCACTAAAACTTTAATGATTGTTATCATTGTTGCATAACACTATATATATTGCTATACACAGCAGGTTTTGCCACCTTATAGAAATGTGATGTGATTTATAATAAGTAACTTTCTAAATGCATAACACCATAATACATAGGAGGTTTTGCCACCTTATAGCAATGTGAAGTGATTTACAATAACTAACTTTCTAAATTCACAATACCATATTACTATACACAGAAGGCTCTGTCACCTTATTAGTAAAATGTTGTGATCTACATCTAACCAATCTTTAATTGCTTAATTTTAATATTTCTATGATAATTTTGTCTCAACTATATTTGTCTAATTTTACATCTTATTTGATGACATTACATTGATAATATATTGTTAGAATTTAACTACAATTAATTAATATATACCCATAGGTAATATAACGGATATAAACGACTATATTTCCAGCGGTAATATAACGCCTATAAACGGCTATGTTTTATAGTATAAATACGAAGACTCCTAATGATGAAAAACCATACTTTCTCTTCTACCTCATATCTTTCTCACTTTAAATTCACTAAATTTTCCGATAAAATGTCTAGACTAATACTAGTCTTTGATGCCGTAATTATTTTTGAATTACATGTTAGTATTCTCACCGTAGATATTTCACCGGAAGAATTTCTTTCTTCTTCAGTAATGGTTGGAATCATGTATTTCTCTTTATCATTATCAATCATTGTAGACTTTTGTATTTTTTAATTAAATGTAATGAATTATTTTAGAAAAATGTGCATTTATGCCCCTCAGTTCCTTGTTTTGTGCAAATATATCCTCCATTTTTTGAAAGTGCATTTGTACCCCTGGTGACATTTTTGAAAGTGCATTTGTACCCCTGGTGACATCTGTAAAATTTGTCAACTTTGATCAATATCGGACTCGAAGGAAATGATTGTTTTGCCCCTAAAAACCAAAAATTAGAAACAAATTTTAGATTTTTACCCAATATCTTGAATCCGTTCAAGTAATCCAACTTAGATGAGGGAAATCTGCTAGAATTAGGGTTGGAAACAGGAACTAAATCTCACCCGGCCAAGTCGCTTATGAAAAGCTTCAAATCCTAGTCCAGATCACACTGTTTTTCAACTCAAAATTTTGACAAGACATTTTTATATCGATGTTTATGAAGGGTGGACGCCACTTCAGTGGAGGGTAAAATGGTCCTTAACTTTTTCAAAAATGAAGTGGAGGTTATTTTGGTAATATTAATATTGGCCAAAACCGAAAAATAATAGGTTAACGTCGAACTCAGACAGGAGGGGTATGAGTTTTTATGTCACAACTAATCCAAGGGTATATGTGCACTTTTGACAAATTGGGTGTATATGTGCACTAACCAAGAAACTGGGGGTATGAATGCATTTTACCCATTATTTTATTTTTCCGATTAATTATCACCATGTCAAATCTTGTGAAGTTTGAATCGAGTCCTCTCGAGATTCGTGGATACAATTATATGCCTTGGACAATAGACATCGAGATGCATTTGGAGTCAATGAATCTCCTTGAGACACTCCAAGAGGTGAACTCCTCATCAAGGACGGATAAGGTAAGATCTTTAATCTTTCTTTGCCGACACTTTGATAAAAACCTCAAAAATGAATATCTCACTGTGAAAGATCCAAGTGGAATTTGAAAGAAAGATAGGATCACCAAGGAGAAGTAATGCTTCTCATTTTACCGCGATGAACGGACCGCCCTACGCTTCCAAAACTATAAGAAAGTCAGTGACTACAATTCTGCAATGTTCAGAATAGTAACCTGTTTGAAATTTTGTGGGGTTTCAGTCACTGATACTGAAATGCTGGAAAAGACTTTTTCTACTTTCCAATCATCAAACGTGACCTTGCAGCAACAATAACATGTACAGGGTTTTAAAAATAATTCTGAAGTAATAGCTTGTCACCTCGTTGTGGAGAAGAATAATGAGTTGCTGATGAATAATCATCAATCTCACTCGACTGGCTCAAAAGCGTTTATTAAACCAAACACTGTTAACTCCGAAGAATCTAAACGCAAGAAATATTTTCAGGGTGAGAGATAGGTCAAGGTCATGGACGAGGTTGAGGTCGTGATCCTGGTTACGGACATGGTCGAAGTGGTTACAACTTGTCCTATAAGTCAGGTAACTACTGCCACAAGAAGCAACAACACGAGAGGAATCATGAAAGTACATATAAAAGGGGGGAAATGCCGGTTCATCAAAAGAATCCGGAACCTCTTGTTTCAGATGTGGTGGTAAAGGGCATTGGACAAGAGTCTGCACCGTCCTGAATCACTTATGCAAACTCTACCAGGAGTCCATCAAGGAAAATGGGAAGACAGCCTACTTCATAAATGAATACATTCATCTCGAAGTATCCTATTTCAATGATTATTACATTGACACAGTTGGTGATTTCACTGAACAAGCGGATGGTGGAAACTAAACTAAAAGAACGAGAATTGTATAACTATTATCACGGATGAAGTTAAATGGCCCGGTGTTTATTTGTATCTCTTATAAATAAAATACTGCAATATATGGTTTTTCTTAAAGGTTTGCTACTGTCTAATTAACTATTTTTCTTATAAATACTCCCTCTGTCCCACCATTATTGACACATTTGCTTTTTCACTGTCTTAAATGATCATGTTTGACCATCAAAAAGACTAGTTTAAATTAACAATTTCACATAAAAAATAAATATTTAGAAAATAGATGTTAAGACGAATCTAACAATATCTCACATGATATATTTATTTTAAATATATTAGTTCATATTTAGAGTCAAAGTTTTCCAAATTTGACTTTGAAAAAGTATATATGCCAATAATGGTGGGACGGTGGGAGTAATTTTTTTGTTTTTAGTTAAAGTGGAAAAATGGATAAAGCTAATCATGAAGCCAACGAAAGGATTAAAATCGAAGAAATTTACATAATCGATTGTGGAACGACACACACTATATTAAAGTATAAAAGGTTTTTCTCAAAGATAAAAACCAACTCAAACCATTGTGAATACAATATTTGGCCCTATAGATATGATTGAAGAAGTTGGCGAGGCAAACTTTACATTGCTGAATGGCACAATATTTACAATATATAATGGCTTATTTTCGCCAAGGTCCAAAGGGAACTTGTTGAGCTTCAATTATATATATTCTCATGAATTTGATACTCAGTTTCTAATTGAATGTACCATAAAATATATGTTTCTCACAATGTATAAATCTGGAAAGAAATACATACTTGAAAACTGCTAATGCTCCATACTGGATTGCATTACGTGCATATAAATGCAATTGAATGAAATAAGGTAGTTATAAAACATTCAATATTTACCATATGGCATGATCGACTGGGTCATCCTGGTTCAACTATGACACGAAGAATTATTGATAGTACACATGGGCATCCATTGAAGAACCAGAAGATTCCTCAAGGAAAAAAAATTTCCAATGTAAATCTTGTTCTCTTGACAAGATAATCATAAGTACTTCACCGGAAAAAGGTTGAAACATAATCACTTATGTTTCTTGAACACATTCAAGGTGATATATATATATATATGAACTTATCCATCCACCATGTGGACCATTTCGATACTTCATGGTATTGATATATGCTTCTAGCAAATGGTCACATGTATGTCTATTATCAATTCAAAATATGACATTTTCTAAATTACTCGCTGAGATCATCAAATTGCAAGATCAATTTCCTGATCATACAATCAAGAAAATCAGACTTGATAATACCAGTGAATTCACATCTCAGACATTTGATGATTATTGTATGTCAGTTGAGATTGTTGTTGAGCATCACGTTGCTCTTGTACACACACGAAATGGTCTGGTGATTAGCGTCTCCAGCTTATTGCTAGACCATTGATGATGAGAACAAAGCTCCCTACTTCAGTGTGGGGTTATGCAATATTACATGCTACGACATTGATTTGCATCATACCGAGTGCATATCATAAATACTCCCCACTACAACTTGCATTAGGCCAAGAACCAGATATATCCCATCTAAGGATTTTTGGTTGCGTTATTTATGTGCATATTGCCACAGAGAAGTCTTGGCATTTATGTAGGCTTTGAAAGCTCATCTATTGTTAGATACCTTGAACCTCAAACTGGGAATAGTTGCACAGCTCGTTTTGCTGATTGCCATTTTGATGAG
>JAULKK010028569.1:0-19455 GCA_032355705.1 Rubia peregrina
ATCCCAATATTTCTCGCTTGTAGGATATTGTGTTAGTTGTATTGGTTCTCCATGTGTATTGCTATTCTCGGGGAAGTGTATGACACCGATCGTCTAGGGTGACCCGAGGGTAAGGGTTATTATTAGGCGCCGATCGCCCACTCTAACTAGAACCGAGGAGAGGCGAGAAATATCTTCACCTGAAAGGTGTTGATAAGTTCTCCACAATATGTGATCAATGCATAAAACTAGGTTAATTATTCGATGATCAAAGGATGACTAGAAATGTAAACCAATTGCGCCCAAAACTCGTTATCGTCTTAATTACATCTTTCGTGCTAGTGTGTTCGTAGTTGTGTTTTTTTCTCTAATTGTCAGTTAATTTAGTTATTTAAAGTAGTTTTATTGTTTTCTAAAATTAAAACCCCCAAGTTTGTTACCACACACTTATAGTGACATCTTTGTGCGCTTCTTAACTACGTGTAACACTCGATAAAACTTCCTTTTCCTCGTGGATGACTCTGACTTGCTACTATCTACTTTCTAGTAGTATAGCCGCAATTAGGGCATAAATACTATCTTTGAGAGTCATGATGACGGCCTCCCAAACCCCGAGTTTTTTGAAAGTGTAGTTGTACCCAAAACTCAAATTAAATTAGGAAAGAAAAACAGGTACTCGGATATAAGTTTTATATCTTGGCCGGCCATATGGATATGTGCATTTCTGAAAATCAATCATGGGTATATAAGCACTTTTGAAAAACTGAGCGTTATATTTGCACTTTTTCAAACAACTAGGGGTCATCTAAACATTTTACTTTAAAATAATTTAATATATGATTCTATTAATATAAATATTTAAGTAACAGTCGAATTAATTGTCAATATTTTGGTTTCAATTAGAATCCCTATATTACGAGACTTTATTATAAATTCTAATAATGTAAATATTTTATTAACCATTCAAATTATTGTTTCTTACTTGCTTGTTCTATTTATTGCTCTTAGATGTGTGAATTGCATTTCTCGCCTCCCTCCTACTTATTACACATTCTTCTAATTCCTTACCTTTTTATTTTATTTTATTATTTTTCTTGAACGAACTATAAAATAAAGCCAAAATTTTATTTTATTTTATCATTATTTATTTAATATTTCATATCAAATTATTTATTCCATTTCATTTCATTTTATGTTTAAAAAATTGTGGGGTTGAGTCTAAAATTATAGTCGGAAATAGTCGAAGAAGGTAAATAAAGATATGCCTTCTAGTTAAATCTTACATATCACATACGTACTTAATTCATTAAGGTCAGGGGTTCACAAACCTACTAAAAAGGGAATAAAAAAGAGCAACGGAAATGGATATTCTACTAGAGTAAAATCTGACTTATGGCTCACAAGACAAAATTATGTGAAACCAACCTCTCCGCTAGTAGATTACCCCGATGATATTACAGCGGACAAGTTAATGGAGGAAAATGACAAGAAATGGAATGTAGAACTGATTAGAGAAACTTTCAATGAGGAATATGCAGCACTCATCCTATCTATATCGAGGCCACAAAATCAATACGATGACATTTGGATGTGGAAACCAACAATTGATGGTAAATACTTGGTAAATTCAAGATACAACATCTCAATTAATTATGCCTTTTTTTACTAATGAAGGAGGCACGACGAGTTATAGTCATGGGATATCACCCCATTGGGAACAAATTTGGAATTTTCTATGAAGAATCTACAAAGACCAACTACCCACAACAAATAACTTTATCCAACACTAAGTAGAAAATTACTGCTTAACTTGTGCCTCGGAAGATACATCAGCTGCCTATACATTCTTTCATAGTCCTCTTGCACACCAGTTATGGTTTTCATCGGATTTGCATGAACAAGTTTTCAATCGCAAACAACCATATGTGGCCTTATGGTTAAGAGATCTGATATTGGAACTTGATAAAAATATATTTTCTACTATTGCCACAATTTCCCTATTGATTGACCATCTCTGGTACCACAAAAATGAATTACTACATGGAAAACATCATTCATTAACCCCCGGTCGATCAGCTCACCACGGGCTTCAACAAGTCAAAGGAATCAAGGATAACAATAGCAATGATTTTGCTAACACAAGAAGTCAAAGTGATATACAAGAGCCAGCTTTATATTTCTATGCAGCAACATCACTAGCATGTACATATGTTAGATGGCATATTACAACGCATTGTGGAAAATAGATATATGGAGAATCTGTGCGAACACAACAAGTCTTATCCACACAATATGCAGAAGCAATGGAATAATCAAGGGCACTAAAAGGATGCAGTGAAAGAAACATGCTCCTAAGCAGCATTATTGGGGATGCGCAAGTGGTAATACGAAAATGTCAACATAACGATGATGATCGATCATATTTTGGATTACTCATAGTGGATGTCAAATCATGGGTAACAAAAGTACATAGTCCAAAATTGATATGGATTCCTAGAGGAAAAATAGGATTGCACACATACTGGCACAATTAATGAAAATGAATACAATGAATTTTACATCATGGAGTTTAACTCCACACTTTGTAACTAATTTACCAAAATCTCCCACTTCTCCCTAAAAGCTCTCATCCGCACCACCTTAAAACCCTAGTGGCGCTCCTTTGTGGGTGGGTGGGTGGGTGTGGGGGGGCAGGAAAATACCATCTCTTCCGGCGGCCACCCTACCCCAATCCGTCCTCTCCAACACCCTGACTCCCCTTTCCCAAGCTACCCTAAAGGTGCAGACCGACGGAGATAGATTTTGGTGCTGTTAGGTAGTTTTCCAACAAAGAAATGGAGTCGGCTGCTTCGGATTTGGTCGGTTTTTAGTGTCCGTGTGTCAGATCTAGCTTTCTCGCTATTGCTATTCTCGGGGAAGGCATTTTCAGCATCTCAACACTACTTTCCCAGCGTCTCGGTGTTCCCGAGCCTGAGTTCCCAGTGTCTCGGTGTTCTTAGTTCTCCCGAGAATAAGTTCCTGACATCTCAGTCCCTAGTTCAAAATGGGTCAATTTTTGAGTCAAAACTCGAGCCAAGACTCAGGCCAACCCAGCTAACTCAATCCTGATACAAGCTTAGTTAACTCGGGCCCGACTCAGCTGAAAACTCATATATGGACTTGGAGTAACTCAAGTAATCTTATTTCAACTTAGTTTTAACTGGCGCAACTCGGGTGAATTAAGCACAACTCGAGTTCACTCGGCTTAACTCTGCTACGACATTAAAATCGCGACGATGATAAAGGGTTTCCCAGTTTTTAAATGGCGACATAATGTCATTTCCACCTATACCACCTCTCGATTATAGCAGGAAAGTGAGGTTATAAAATTTTATTGAGATTTGATCGACAAAAGTTTTCAACAAAGTCACAAGATTCTGAATAGTGGAGTAATTCTCTTTTAGTTCATTTTCATTTTCTACTTTATTATTTTCCTTTTTGAGATGGGAGACTATTAATATTATGTTCTCATTATTTTATTTTATATAGTTTTCCCCCCTGTTTTTTTCTTTTTCAGTTAAAAATGGGTAGTTTTCAAAATGTTTTTCAAATTTTTTTAGTAATGTGTAGGAAATATTTTTTCCAATCTATTTTTACGACGACCTTTATCCTAAAAATATGATTGACTTCAAATTTGTATCCAAAAAGTCAACGGAAAAAGGAGAAATCCAAGTCAAAGTTGTAAAACAATGAACTTTTGGCGATTCCATTCTTTATGGTGATTTATCTGATTTGTAGATTTTGGGCCCTTAAGACATCGTTTATTCAGTAACCTTTCGGGGTCAAGTTAGAGATAATTTTATGCATTATAAGTGATTCCTATATGCCGATGGAAAATATTTTAAGTAATTAAAGTGACTGGTCTTAGTCTCCTATATTAGGGAAGGGTCTTGAATGGGTTAAATAGAGACCCGATGAGATATTTAGTTAGGGATCTTTAAAAAATTCGTTTTGATTGCCTCGATGTTGATTAGAAATGTGGATGAAACAATTTGCGCGTGTTTCACTTGATGCTTCACTGTAGTAAATTTTGTATTAGTGGTATCGGGTCGGTACTATTAGATATAACACACTGAAAACCAATTATCCTTGTGTGCCATTCTTATTGCCACAAAGGCTTTTGTTTAGAATTGTAATATTCACTAGTGCCTCTATGTATCTCTTCTCTTATTGCCACTGAAACCTTAGATTAGAATTGTTATACTACCTCTGTCCCAACAAAAATGGCACATTTTGACTTTTGCAAGTCAAACTGAGCCAACATTGACCATTTAAATTCTATATTATACATGCAAGACTATTATTATGTTATACTCCCTCCGTTTAACTAATATTGGCACACTTTTAAGTCAACTTTCTCAAACCAAATTTGACCATAATTTTCATGTAATATATAAGTAGTAATATTATTATGTGAGGTATTGATAGATTATTCGTAACATGTACTTTCCAAATATCAAAAAATTTACATGATATTATGATAAGGAAATAGAAATCATTTCCCTTGTAGAAAATGTTATAGATTGTAGTTTCCTTATAGAATTAGGTTTCCTTTTATGTTAGATTATAGATGGTAATTTTCTTATAGCTTAGAATTCTTTTCAGGTTAGACTTTAGTTTGTAATCTTATATATTGTAATTCTCATTATGATTGAAGTGAGATATCAATGTACAATTGATTAACCCAATTATATTTTCTCACGGTATTAGAGTTGGTTCGATCTTGGACCCCCTATTAGTTTATTTCAAGATCAACGATCTTTAGCCGTATACGCCGCCTAGTGTCGGGACAAAAGTCCGCTCTGCGTCGTGGTCATTAGTTAGTTCGTTGATTATTCTATAATTTTTATATACTCCGATATTATTATATTATTATGGCTGTGTTTTCCTGTCAGCGCCATAATCTCCTCTACTTGCCGTTGTTGCACACAGATCGATCATGTTTATGGTCTTCTATAAATACCGCTCTTATTGAAGTTAAATATTGCTTAACTGCTGCTACTACAACTAAAGAAGTTGAATATTGCTCTGTTGTTGCTGCTACTGCTAGCATTATTGCTACTACCTTTACTGCCACCATTGTTGTTGCTACTTCTACTACTACTAAAGTTGAATCCCGTTCTATAGTTTATTTTTCAAAAACTTTTAACGATTAGTAATTTTATAATCTTATTCGCAAGTTGGGTATCCTTGTTCCACATGCTCCAACTTGAGTGAGGGTGATAAGGAAATAGAAATCATTTCCTTGTAGGAAAGGTTATAGATGGTAGTTTCCTTATAGAATTAGGTTTCCTTGTATCTTAGATTATGGATGGTAATTTCCTTATAGACTTTAGAATACTATTTCTGTTAGACTTTAGTTTGTATCCCTATATATTGTAATTCTCATTATTGTTGAGATGTGTCATTGATGAAATGTCAATGCACCTTTGATTATATTTAACTATGATATCAGAGCCTTTATATTTTCTCACATTAGTATTATACATATCAAAATTTATTAGTGGTCAAACAAGCGTTGAGAATAACTGATTGAAAAGTGTGCCATAATAAATTGAACGGAGTGAGTACTTCTGTTGTTCGAATCATCATAAAATATATTTATAAATTATTATTTTTTCAATTTTTACACACATAAATAAAGATATTAATAATTGAAAATTAATTCAGTTGACTTCCAAAAGTTAAAATATATCACTTTTGCTAGGACATGGATAGCATTAATTAGCGCTTCAGTATAAATGGGTTCATCCGTATCGATGTAAAGATCATTTGATTGTAGGTCTTTCAACCAATCTAATTAATATAAATGGAGGATTCCTGAACATCCATGCCATTGATGGTTTCAATTAAAAATAAATATACTCCCTCCGTCCCAACCGAATCTGCACATTTTTTGTCAACTTTCTCAGGTCATATTTGACCACCGATAACTTTAGTTAATTGAGTACTTGTATCAACAGTGTATTAAAATTTGATACTTAGAAAATACATGATGCATAGAATCTAACAATGTCTCACATGATAATATTAGAGCATATGGGAGAGATCCGGTGAGACAAGGGATTTATGTGAGACATGGGAGTTATGTGAGAGAGACAAGGTGGGCGGTGTAATTTGGTTTAATTTAAGTTATTTCATCACAGTTTCAATTGCGAGTATCCTAATTGCAATTGTATTAATTTCGTGCAAATTTTAAGCTATCAAACATAAAGTGTAGTTGTAAATTTTTAGTCGTGAAATCACGTGACACAATTTTAGAATTTGCACCAAAATTTATGTATGTAGGTGCTTTAAATTAAAGGTGTATGTGCTTGAAAATGATACTTTTGGTATTTTAAAATTTTTATTGGTTGGGCTTTTGACGGAAGGTGTTTCTATTAATGTTTGTAGGGGCTTTAATTTAAGGGTGTGGGTGCTTGTAAATTGTATTTTCGGTGCTTCAATAATTTTTGGCAAATTTATTTCTTTTATTTTATTGAATTTAATTGAGTGTAGGTGCTTCTATTAATATTTGTAGTTGTTTTAAATTAATGGTTTCGGTGCTTTAAAAATTTCGTGCAAATTCGTTTAAAGTTTATCAAGCATAAAATGTAGGTGGTTCAAGTTATGTGTGCATGTGCTTTAAGTTAAAGGTGTAGGTGCTTAAAGTTATGTCTGCATGTGTTTTAAATTAAATGTGTAGGTGCTTGAAAAGGATACTTTTGGTGTTTTGAAATTTTTATTGGTTGGGCTTTTTGACGGAAGGTGCTTCTATTAATGTTTGTAGTTGCTTTAATTTAAGGGTGCATGTGCTTGTCAATTGTATTTTCGGCGCTTCAATAATTTTGGCAATTTTTTTTAAATTTTTTATTGAGTGTAGGTGTTTCTTTTAATGTTTGTAGGTGCTTTAAATTAATGGTTTCAGTGCTTTAAAATTCTCGTCCAATTTTTTTAAAATTTTATCAAGCATAAAGTGTAGATGCTTCAAGTTATGTCCGCGGGTGTTTTAAGTTAAAGATGTAGGTACTTAAAGTTATGTCTGTAGGTGTTTTAGATTAAAGGTGTAAGTGCTTGTAAATAATACTTTTGGTGTTTTGAAATTTTTATTGGTTGGGCTTTTTGACGCAAGGTGCTTCTATTAATGTTTGTATGTACTTTAATTTAAGGGTGTGGGTGCTTGTCAATTGCATTTTCGGTGCTTCAATAATTTTGGTAAATTTGTTTATTTTTTGAATTTATTGAGTGTAAGTGCTTCTATTAATGTTTGGAGGTGCTTTAAATTAATGGTTTTGGCGCTTTAATTTTTTTGTGCAAATTTGTTTAAATATTATCAAACATAAAGTGTAGGTGCTTCAAGTTATGTCTGCAGGTGCTTTACGTTAAAGGTGAGGTGTTTAAAGTTATGTCTCTAGGTGTTTTAAGTTAAAAGGTGTAGGTGGTTGAAAATGATACTTTTGGTGTTGAAATTTTTATTGGTTGGGCTTTTTGACAGAAGGTGCTTCTATTAATGTTTGTAGGTGCTTTAATTTAAGGGTGTGGGTGCTTGTTAAAAAAATCGGTGCTTCAATATTTTGGCAAGTTTGTTTACTTTCGGTGCTTCAAATTATGTACCATATTTGCTTATTTGATTCAAATTCCAAGTAGTCACATGTTTACCTCTCAAAGTGGAAACAACCAAACAACTTTCAGGCAGGAGCTTTAGATTTTTGCATTTTGAGAACCCTACTCAAATCATTATCTGATGCCGAATTTGATGCATTAGCAGCTTCACCTACTCTTTCTTCTCTACTTTTTCCATCAACATTTCTCTTCTATGATGGTATATACGTCATCCATGTACTTTTTCCTCTGTTCCTTTCCTCTGCTTGCTTCAGTTTCTTTCTCTTTTACTTTCTCTGACCGGGATCCAACCATGTTTTCAGGAAATAATAGGGCTTCTCTGCCACTTAATCGACAGAAGTTTTTTCTAATGTGTCGGTAATTTCCTTCCCCATTACATTGCTATCCAAAATCATCTCCCAAACTGATTTGGAGGCTTTCTCAAGCACTGAAGTTTTGAGTTCTTGGCAGAGAGAATCAAAGAACCCCCTTTTGATCTGCTTCTCTGTGTTCAACATCTTATTCTGCTCCACCATTTTGAGCGTGGTTTTCTTCAACTCCTCGTTGGCTTTGAGCTGGGTGGGAGATGATTTTCAAGCGGGATTTTGTTATGACCCGTTTCGACCCGAAAAGGATCCGCGAGTTTTGGACCTAATAGTTTTGGACCTAATAACAAAGCTTCAATTATTAGACTTTCAATCTCAGCTGTTAAAAATCTAATTTAATGGTGTAGATTTTGTCTCACATAACTTGATTGTCTCACATAAACTAGGTGGTCTCATCTGATCCCAATTATTTTAACAAGTTATGATTGATAATATATAGTAAAGAATTAAAATTAGTAACATATTAGTCTGTTATTTTTAGACAATTTGGGTTTAGGTTAGTCAAAACTCAGAATGACTTCAATATCCCCGGTTGACAGCACCAAGCAAACAATTTCTATTATATGGTGCTTGGGATAAAGAATAAAAATCAGTAACATATTATAATATTAGTATGTTATTATCAGGCAATTTGGGTTTAGGTTAGTCAAAACTCAAAATGATTTCAATATCCCCGATTAACAACACCAATCAATTTTTTTATTATGTGGTGCTTGGGAAGTTATACAATTAGGCTAATTTAGCTTCAATTTATTAATTTTCCCTTTATTTTCTCCATTTGAAATTATTAGTGTAAAATTAACATTATTTTATATTTTATTGGCATATATTTAATTTATTTACTATATAATTTATAATTCGATTTTCGGATCGATTTTCAGTTTGTGTTTAGAAACCTAAAACCAAACCATAAAAATATATTCACTATTATATTTAATCGGTTAAAATATTTGAGTATTTGAATATTATATTTTGTTTGGTTTATTCAATATTTGGATAATTGATTTTTGACTCCGTTTTTAGTTTTTGGTTTTCGGATTTTGTACCCATCCCTAGTCCCAGGTTAGTAGTCAATGCAGATCAATGCCTGCATGGTAAAATTAACAAAAGAAAAACTTGAATTTGATCTGGTAAAAAAAAGAAAGAAACATGTGATCTTGCAACTTTCAGTTTCTTCAAATGTAACAAAATAGTGTCGAATTTTTTGAAAGTTTGGAAATATTCCCTAGTTGGGTTGAGTTTGGGGTTAATATTTTTAAAATGATCCAAAAATAATTGGATTTAATTTGTTGATTTTCTTTTAAAAATACCGTCATTTCTCCTTTTGAACTGTCCATCAATTTAGGCAAAATATTAGGGAGAGCTAACTCAACATATTATGAGAGATAAATATAGAAGAGGAGTAGGCCCAAACTTGATCGGAGGAACGCGAACAATCACATTAACTTGAAGCATCAAAATCTCCGTCATCCAAGTCATCTTCCTTCGAGAACTTAATGTCATTTTTGCACCATTGGCTACTGTCTCTGGAGGAGTTATCTGGCAGGACCAGTTGCAGAGTTGAAAGAATCGATCCATTTTTCCAATTTCTAGGGCATCTTAAAGCTTAACCACATGACTTATTGATTTCGCTCACTGCGTAGACATCAAGAAAAGTATCGTTTCCACAATGATGGTGGTGGAAAATCAAAGTGCACGAATCTCAAATAATGGTAATTTGGGGAGGTACTTGTTCGGGGAGGGAATGTGAAGAAAATGAAGATTTTAAGTTGGGGCATGATTGTGTGCCTGTGATGTTTGTTGGAAGGCTTGAATTTTTCTGGTGAAGACACGAAGGGAATGAGGTTTGCCAGTGGCGAGAAGAGAAAGGCGATTGGGGGGAAGGGGGTGGGAGGGAGGTGGGGAGTGAAGTGGCTAGGCGCGTAAGGGAAAGATGTGCGGTGGTGCATATATTAATGGTGATGGTGGTACGATGAGGCGATACATGGGTGTTGATGAGTTGTGTGATGTTGGTGGGTGGCGTGGTGTTTTGGCAACATTGGTGGTGGATGGAATCAATAAGTTAATATTACCAAGAAAATAAGAGTTAGAGAGGTTAAATTATAAACTTTTATGACAATCAACGGTAATACTAGCACTTTTAGAAAACGTATAAGTCGGTAAGAAGTTATATGAGCATTTAAAAAAAACAAAGACCTTATTTTCATTCAGAGAGCCAATGAAAATGACATAAATACTCCTAGTAGTAAAGTAAAAGTAAGGCTTCATTATGCAAGACCCCTTCATCAATCATCACAAAATAAAATTCCTCTTTGTTTTCTGAATTTTCTTTGAATCTAATCCATGAAAAACTCAAGATCCTAGCAGTGATACTTCCCACTTTTTAATTTTCTTTTTCTGGGGAGACCTCCCACAACCACTAGTTCCTGCAGACACCCACCCCCACCATATCACCGGCGAACCCTAATCCCCGCATATCCCCTAACCTACCCTTACCAAGCTATCATTTGTGGCTTCCAATGCCGGATTTAATGTTCTTAACGTCTAAATCAGATGTTAATGATCGGTTCGTGAGTCTTTGGTTACAAAATCTGGTCGACAACCCTTGTCGCCAAATTGGTTGGCACCTCCTAGCCCTCCATTGTTGGCATATTCTAAATCATATCGGTGACCATACCCCAACCCCAATCCTAACCACCACCCCAACACACACACTCACTCACTCAGAAACCATCTCTCTTCTAATTTTCATCTATAATTTTCTTTTCCTTTTCTTTTTTTACTTTATAATTTTGGTTTCAAGCATCACATATATTTGATTGTCCTTGCCATGTAAGGTTATTTAGCGATCTTTTGTTTTCAGAAAAACTTTTGGGGCTTCAGATTTAGCATCCAAAGTTAATGTAGGAAAATTTTCTTTTGATGGAAAATGAAATCTTCAGTAATGAGCGAAACAACATGAACACATAAAGTTACTCACTTTATAACTATTACATATTCAAATACTAAGGGGGCTTTAAATAGAATTTTATGACATTTCATGGAAAAAGCTAACTATATGGGCATAAGCTATTTTGTTTGGAAGCCCATTAAGATTTTATAAGCCTTTTACTCTTCATGTTCTTTACCAAACTAATAAAGCAACCCTTAGAACTATAGAAAATTTTCCTCCTGCACTAAGTTTTCTCTTATGATTACCAGAATGCACCAGATCGCATTCGCTCGGAAAGCAATCGCCCATCTCTCAGTCTATGATCCAACCATTTATCCAAGTAAAATCCACGTCAATCCTCCTCCTCAAAGCACCTATATTCTAAGCCTTCTTTTGGAAAATTCTAACATTCCTTTCCTCTCGAACATGATGCAAAGTTAAAATATAAAGCTTGAACCTGTTTCTTTTTCCCCTTCATCAGCATAAACTTCATGGACTTTCTCATTTCCCTCAAATCCAGAGCCCCCGGTATGTCTAAATCAGCCATTTGAAATTGCACAAATTGACATCTAGAAAACAAATGAGTTGCCTCTTATAACTCATTTTCACACAAACAGCAAACCTAGGGATCAGTAAGAATTCTGAAACTCACCAAACGATCAGCAATGACAAGTTTTCCTTTAAGAAGTAGCCAAAGGAAGAAACTATATTCCGGCAGTAACTTTGATCTCCATATCATTCTAGCATTTGTATCACCTTCCATACCTCTTTTCAGTACTCCATAAACCTTTGCGATACTGAAATCACTATTGGGAAATAAATAATCACCCAGTTTGTCTCCTATTTTTAGTTTCAGTCTATTAAGGAACTTCCAAATCCAACTATGAGCTTGTTGAACTTGGTGGTTCTCAAGAGACTTACCCTTCAGGTAGTAAGCTTGCAACCATTTCACCCGTAAAATATCATTCTTTTCATGTACACTCCATAGATGTTTACAGAGAGGTCTGGTTCCACACAGAGGGATCCCTGATTCCCATGCCTCCTGATGTTTTACTTCTGCAGAGAGAGAGAGAGAGAGAGTCCCCTACTACAAGAGAAAAATACTTCCCCTCTGATTCTTTTCCCCATAAGAATGCTCTATTTTTTTTGGTAATCTCTTCGTGCACCTATTTTGGAACCTTGAATACTCCTGACCAGAAACCAAACATTCTCATGAGAACAATGTTGATCAGTTGAGTTTTTCCAGCATGTGAGAGATTTATTGTGTCCCAACTGATTAACCTTTTGGTGATTTTATCCAGTAAACCTGAACATGCTTCCTTATCCCATCTAAAAGTAGACAATGACAAACCCAAGTACTTCATAGGGAATTTACCTCTTCCAATCTTCAGGATCTCTGCCAAAATTCCCTACTCATACTCCTCCATGGTTGAAAAATAGACAGTTGATTTGTTCTCATTGATTGCTAAACCTAAGACTCTCTGAAATTCTTCTAGTGCCTCCTGAACCTCTCTAACTGACTTTTCATAAGCTTCACAAAAAATAAGTAAGTCATATGTAAACATTAAGCTGTGTATGCCTACTTTTCCACTTCTCTGATGGAAATATATTATTCCAGCCTTGAAATGGGAAGTTAGCAATCTTGTGATGTACTCCATACATAAAACAAACAAAGGGGGGGGATAAGGAATCCCGTTGCTTCACTCCATTCCTACCTTCAAATACCTCAGGAAAGACTCCATTCAGAGAGAGCCAAAAATTTGAAGAATAGATGCATATTTCTACCCAAGAACACATCAAACCATGCGTTTCTAGTGCTTTCATCCAGTCCAAATAAAAAGATCAACTGACAGTATCAAAAGTTTTTTTTAATGTAAATTTTAATAACACAACTATCTTTCATACAAGGCAATATATATTTGTGAATCAACTCCTGATCAAGAAATATATTACGGCCAAATGTCTACCTTTAATGAAGGCTCCTTGATTTAAATTGACAATTTCTTGAAGAATCTTCCCTAGTCTCATACACAATATTTTGTTTATAACTTTATAGGGAACATAGCAACATACTATAGGCCTTAGATCAGAAAGGTTCAAGGGATGACTAACCATTGGAATAAGGGTTAGGGCTGCTATGCTAAACTCAATAGGAATTTCATCACATGTTAAAAAAAACCATTAATAGCATTCAGAAAATCTTTGCCAACTAGACCATGATTCTTTGTAAAATTTGCTGCTAAATCCATCAAATCCAGGACTTTTACTGGAATTGATCCCTTTCAAAGCCTTCAAGATCTCCTCATCAGAAATAGGAAGTATCATCACAACTTGAGTATCCATATCCAATAATTTACCATACTGTACAACTTTGGCTTTCAACTTATCTCTGTCAGGTCTGAAACCACCCAATTGCTTCCTGATATTTCTCCATCTCCTGCCCTTCCAATAATTGATCACCTCTTTTGATCCCCACAATTTGACTTCTATATTGTTTCTCCTTTAACTTGACATAAAAACTCTTGGTAGGTCTATCTCCATCCATCCTCCATTTTATTTTTCCATTTGCTATAGAAGTTTATATTTAGCTTCCTCTAAGCTTACCGCCTTCAATCTTTTATCCCTTTCCAGCTCCTGTTTGCTCAAAGAATTTGGATCTTCATGCAGGTTGATACATAATTCTTTTCATTCCTGCCTTGCTTTCTCTATTCTTTGTTCAATGTCATAATATTCTCTCCTATTCAATACTGAAAGTGGGTTCACCAACCTCATCAGGTTATCAAGTAAGTCCCTCAAGTTTCATTTCTTTTTTACTTCTCCACACACTTTGTAAAATGCAGCCAAACTAATAAGAATTAAGCCACATATTGAAGAACCTAAACGGTTTTCTTTGAGGCTTGTTTCCCTTTAAGTCTTCCACTCTCAGAGGAAAGTGATCATAAGTTTTCTCCACCAAAACTGAACAAAGGGAGGATTTAAAAGCTGATACCCATTTATGGTTCACTAATGCTCGATCAATTTTTCTCATCACCCTTCATTATTTTCTTCTATTATCCCATGTATATGCAGTTCCCAATGTTTTTAGTTCCAGTAGCTCTAATTTTGTAATAGCTTCTTGAAAATCCCCCACTTCTTCCACAGATATACCAACCCCTCCAAACCTATTTTTAATGTTAAAAGAGAATTAAAATACCCTATTACAATAAAAAGGTTATTTTCATGCTCTATATTCATCATGAAACTCCACAGTTTCAGCTTGTCATTTAGATTGTTTAATCCATAGACCACTGTGATATACTTTTTCATTTTGTTACTTCTGTTTTCCACTAACATGGCAATAGCTTATTCATGCTTAGTCACTTCAACCAATGAAAAAACATCATTCCTCCACCTAACCCAAATTCTACTATTGATTAGTTCGCTATTAGAGATGAAACTCCATTCTTGCCCAAAACGTTCCGAGCATGCTTTTTCTTTTTCTTTAGGAACCTTAGTTTCTAAAAAGCTAAAAAAGCCTACCTGATATTTGTATACAAGTTGTATACATTTTTTTTTAAATTTTCCATGTTATTTACACCTCTCACATTCCATATCAGTAGGTTATTTATCATTGGACATCAGATGGTTCAGATTGTTTCCTCATACTGCATTCCCCCATGACACCAACTCTCTTCTGAGTACCCCCATCTATCAGAATTCCTCCCATAGCCTGTAATTTACTGCTGAGAGTCACCAACTTCCTTATCCCCACTTAAATCAATAGCTTTACCTCTGCTCCCAGATAAATTCATACTGATCACAGTTCCATCAGGTTGCACCTCTTTACTTCCCTTTGGAATAGCTTTTTTATCTTCAGTTTTTTCAATTACAATCTTCCTCAACTATGTATCACCTTTTGGAATAAACACCCTACTGATTATATTTTCAATGACCCATTTTCATTGTCCAACCATTTCTTACAGCTGTCTTCACTATGCCCCAATAGTGTACATTTACCACGGAAAACTGGGAACCATTCATATCCAATCTCTTGTTTTTGTATTATCTCTTTCTCATCTATATAGGACAGGAATTTGGGATTTCCTTTCGTATTTCCATCTCAACCTGGACTCTAGAAACACTTAGCCTGTCCAAATATTGTGTAGCCCTATCCATCCAGAATGATAGGCTTCCAATAAATGATAGGAAGGCTATGCAAACTAATCCACACTGGTATAGACTTAGGATTTTTAAGATCAAAGTCCTAAGATCATTCAACAATTAACACAGGCTTTCCATCGAACATTATCATTCCCTTCTCCACAATTTCTTCCTTCTGATCTATAATTTTAAATTTAATCACGAATATGCAATTATTAACCCTCCACATTCTTTGTACTCGATTTCCCCATACCCCCAGGAAAAAAAATCCCTCACCGACCTTAAATGGAGGGAAGCTCCCTATGAATTTACTAATCACAATGGTCTCCAGGTTTTAATACTATCATGTAATTCACCTACAAGAATTCTAGCCATTTAAACTCCATTTACCTCAGAAGGGGGAATATATTTTACCTCATTTTTTGAATCCTCAAACTGTGAATTCCACTTCTGTTCCTCCCCCACCTTGTTTTCCCAGCTTAATCGCCTCCCTATTGCATTTGTTCCTCCTATCTCAGTTTTCGTCACCGTTCTTACTTTTTTGTTTCCCTCCTAGGTTCTTGGAGTTTCTTTCAATGAAGGGTTATGATTCTCCTAGGTATCCACTTCATATTTTCTAGCTTCTGCCTCCGTGTCTAGCACCTCCAATGATATTGTTTCACCCAGATCCCTCCCTTTTGCATTCTCTTCTACTACACTTTAAAACCTCATATCCGATTGAATTTTCTTTACCAATTCCCTCTTCTCATTAGTGTTTTCCCTCTAAGACTTCTGACGCTTGTCTCCTGATTTACCCATGGAAGAATCACCAAGAAATCATTTAGCAATGATGAGCAGTTGTTTCTAACTGTAGTAATGGAATCGCACATAGTGAGGAGATAGAGAATGGGGTTTAAATGGGTTTAGTTATGTGATGTAGGAAAAATCTCATTTAAAAATCGCTAATACAATTGAACTTTTGGCGGTCCCGGCCAAAATTTGAATTTGGGACAGATTTGCAGGCTCTAACTGGTTTAGATAGTTCAAACTATTCCGATCAATTTCACTATGGTTAAATAGGTTAGGGCTAGTCCTATACAGTTTGGATTAGAGTCATTCACATATACTGAAAATGATTCCATTATGCTCCAGAAAACACATCTTTGGCAACTAAAAAATGATTGATCTCCCATCTTACTTTCTCAAAGGAGGATTAATTAGTGGAGACAATCAGACCTTCAGAAAATAACTAAATCATCATTTTGAGTTTGGGGTGTTGATATGAAAAGTGTGAATGAATCAAATTTTAGTAAAACTCTGTTGAAGTAAATGAAATTATCTTTAAAAATGTATAAAATTCTCAATCCTTTTATCATTCCATACCTCTATTTTAATGTGCTATTTTTTAAAGGGAAAAGTGCAAAAATTACCTTATTATATTGAGAAAGTGCAAAATAACACTGTAAAATGTGAAAGTGCTTAACTAACCCTATGATTTTGAGCAATGGTATAGATATACTCAAATTCCACTATTTTGGTGTTGACTAAAGTAATTAAGACATTGACCTAATCTGAAAAGATAAAAATACCACTAACCTTAAAACTAAAAATCTAACGACCATTATACCCTAAGCTTCTTCTTCTTCAATTTCAAACACCCTAAACCCGCTGCCGCCAAGCACCACCTCCGCCATGAAAACCTACCCCCGTCATCCAGAAACCCTCCGCCAATAGCCCTAAACCGTAGCTCCTCTTCCGCCCGCCACCTCTGCTAATAACCCTAATCCCTAGCTCCCCATCATCTCTTTTTCCTGACACTATGCCTAATCCCTATCACCAATCAACCCTAACTCCGAGAAACAAACATAATAATAATCATAGTAACAATAATCCATCCTCCAATCAACCAAACAAAAATATCTCCCCTAAAATCAACAACCCTCCGCAGTCACAATGCTCTCAGCCCGACCTAGCATTCTTTATCGGCGGACTTAACGACCTTATCCAGCATACTCATCTCTTCCACTGGAAGGGAAAAGACAAAGGGGATGAGACGTGGAGAGCTCACAGAGATGGTCGATATTGCTGGGCCGGGGAGTAGGTGGGCAGAAAAGGTGGGCGACGATTAAGGAGGATGGAGAGCACAAAAAGCTCGCATCAAGGTTTGTGAAAGAGGTATGAACGAGGAGGTTCTAAATTGGGCAATGAGAGGAAGCTCAGGATAGTGCAAAAAACTGTTGTTCGGGGAGTACGTCAGTTACACGGGCCTGGAGGCGGCACAAGTGAAGAGGAAGTGGAGGCGATGGAGGTTGAGGGGAAATGGGCGAAGACGAAGTCCGCCATGGAATTGATGGATGAGTTTTTGGAGAAATAGGAGGTGTGCGACAATTGAGGAGGAGGGATGGTGTGAGAGGTTAGGGCTTCTGAGGGTAACTAATGTCTTTTTTTTTAATATTTGAGCTGATCTTTTAATTTTTTAACTCAAGGGTATAATGTACATTTCACCTATTTCTTGCCAATTTGGCCATTGACATTTTGCTCAATGAAGTCCAGGAGATATTTTTGCACTTTCAAATTTACAAGGTCATTTATGCATTTTCTTTCAAAATAGAGGGTTAAATATGCATTTTTCTCTTTAAAAAACTAAAATCCTTAAGACTAATTTTGTGTCCTCTTCTCTTTTTTGGCCTTCACATTTTCCCACACATTCTATGTTCCAATTAAATTGATGGGATTGATTTTTGACCCGCTAAATTTAACTAGGTTAATGTCGTGGTGCACATGGATCGAAAGAGATGGATATTTTCATCCGCTGACGTAATATACATGGGTTAAAAAATACCCAGTATAATATTAAGAGATTTTAGATGAAAGGATAATTTGAGTATTTTATTGTTCAAAATGCTATCACTTTAAGTATGTTTTGAATGGTGTAACTTTACTAGGACATACTTCCCTCTGTCCCTCTAAAACTGTCGTATTTTTTAATTTTGTCACTATTAATTTATTGTTTTATAGTTTTAATATCTTAAATTATGTATAACAATAAATTATAAAAAATATATTATAAAAATATGTGTCGCGATGAATCTAGCAATATCTCATACATAATTTTTACATTTGTAGGTTTATAGATTTTTAGAATGCAAATAGCCTCAACTTTATTAATGAAAAGTAAAGTAAGACACATATAGAGGGACAAAGGGAGTATTTAGTTTTTCATGGTCTTCAATGAGCATGTTTGACCATAAATATCTCTAGTTACCTATAAGAACGTCACATAAAAAATGATATTTAGAAAATAGATTTTAAGATAAATCTAACAATATCTCACGTGATATTTTTATTATGATATACATACATTTATAACTCAAACTTTAGGTTGAAAGTGTCAATATAACCCTGCATTAATATCAGAAAGTGTCAATTGAACCCTAACTAATTTTTGTATGTGTCAATCTAGGTCCAACTTTTAAAAAAATTGTGCTAATATAACCAAACTCCCTAATTCCGGCATTGACCCAAAGAATTCAAGTATTGACCAAAAACTAAAATGACCAAAATTTAATACCCATTATACCCCCTATTTTCTTTCTTCTTCACAACCCTGCACCCTAGCCCGCCGGAAACCATAACCGCCACAATCGGCGGCTTATTTTGAGTCGTGCTTCCGAGTGGTTGTCAATTGAACTTGTCTGCCAGCTCAATCTGTGGAATTCAATATGAAATAGCACGGCAGCGACGAAAAAGTGCAGAAACAACCACCACTTGAGAAGCTGTTTCATACATATCCGAGTGATTGTGTTTAGTGAATAGATAAATACCAAATACCGGTATATATACTCACACAAAATTTACAATGTCGTAATGTGGTCAGAGATCGGTTACAAATTGGAAGACATGATAAATGGCATGCGAGAAAAAGGTAGAAAGAAGGCTGGCAAACTCTGAATGAGAGGTTTGAAACTGGGGTAATCATATTCCACCAAATTAATTAACTGATAAAAAATGTGCAGTAAAGATTAACGTACTAAGCATTAATGGTGAGTCAGTGAAAAGCTTACTGGAAAGAAAGAGCAAAGCGAATCGCAAGGGATAATTGCAGGCTAGTATTTGGTATTTTGTGTCACCGTCTCCCCTCCCTCTTATCTCCACCCTAACTCGAAAAAGTTGTTAACCGGAAAAGTTCTAATTCATAAACAGACTATGATTCAGATGACCAGCTCTTAGATTAATCATAAACAGACTAATCTTGGATTAGGGTGGGACCAGCTCTCATATTCAGAGCGACGTCAAGCACGCGGTCTTCTTCCAAATGTCTCGTCTCCCCTCTCTATCGTCGCCAGGGCCGGCCATTAACAAGTACAAGTGGTGCCTTTGTACCGGGCCCCAAAATTTATGGGGCCCCAAATTTTTACC
>JAULKK010028670.1:2414-19449 GCA_032355705.1 Rubia peregrina
GGGCGGTGAATCATAGCCGCGGGAGGTGAAGTACATCGCTGGAGGAGGCACACCTACTGCCAACGAAAATCAAAATGATCGGTGCACCTTTACCTCGATTTCAGCTCAGTAGTAGTGTAGTTAGCCACTAAAGCAATTAGTGCGTTGTGCTCGACCGACCAGGCCCAGCTAGGAGAAGTCCCCCCCCCAAATAAATGATGATCTTTAAGTCTCTGTACGCCAAGTTGGCTTGGAGCAAGTTCTAATACACCATGTCGGTGTGGAGCTCAAGTGGGGAGGCTCACCCCACTCGCTCTCAGTGAGCCAGTCATATTGGATTTTATTCCACCTCGTAATAGATAAACTTTTCTCATTTTAGTTATGGTGTTTTACAGTTTATCAGCTCATCACCTGTAATAGAATAGACTAGCGTAGTACTAGTTTATCAGCTAAGAGTAGATAGACGAACATTGGTGAATGTGAATACAATCAACCACAAATGTAACTCATTTCTATATATTAATGAGAAGGAGCCCGACTATTTGTTTTTAAAAAACATATCTGCTAAAAGGCCATTGCTTACGTACTCGGAGTTTTTTATTACTAAATTTTGTGGCGATAATAAATATGCCAAATTGGTTTTCACACTTTAAATACCCCCTCTTTTCTACTTTTAGACGCATCCTTTGTTTAAATATTTCTTTTCTTCATCAATCACCTTGATGCATCACATCCCCAATTCTATCCCATGGATGAAAAAACTATTGTATTGTTTCTTTACTCAGATCAAGATGGTGATGGTGATGGTGATGGTGATGATCATCACCATGTGCGTATGAATGTTTCTTTCAATTGTTGATCACAATGTTTCAGCACTACAACATATTCCACCTTTATTCAGGGATGGTTTGAATATTACCTCTGAAATTGATAATTGCCGTGGAAAAGCTTGTGGATTTCGGGTTTTGCTTGTTGATCATGACAAAGAAGCGCCGGTCTCCACAACCAAAATGCTTGGTTTTCATTCATATCAAGGTATAACTCATTTAAATCCATAAATAGCTTTGATTTTACACACAAATAATTACTTCTCTTCTTTAATGAATAAAAATATTTTTTGGATGATGTATAATTGTGGTTCTAGTGGACCAAAAAATGTCTCAAATCAACCAGCTAAATCAGATTTACCATTCTTGAGACTTGTTCTGTGTAAAACAATGCCACTATAATTTATGGGTGACTCTCAAATTATTTTTGAGTTCGAAACCTCAAAGAATTAACATGATATATTATCTCTTTTGGTATAATTTTTTAAAAATTCATGAATCTATAAATTATTTGACTGCACATTTAGATTTTTTAAAGACATACTTAATCAATGAAAACACCTTTTTTGTTTATTCCATGTCAGGAAAACTAGAAATCACATCGATAATGTTGGAAAATGGTTGAATTTGCAAATAATTAATTTGTTTTACTGATGACCTTTTCTCAATAAATATGTTATGAAGCCCTTATCATTGATTTTAATTTTACTTTAATTTCATTTACGTACAACTTGTCACAGTATTTCATATTTTATTATGCATTTACTATATATAATTGATGTTTTATTAAAAATATCCAATATCGGAAAAAGTAACGGATATTAGTCTCTTTTGTCTATAAAATAAATTATACAAGGCTCAGTTGTCCTCAAGGGTGGAATAAATATTTTGAAAAATAAAAATATTCATATTTTTTCTGAGAGAGAGGAAAGAATTTTTCAAATTACAATTTTTATTCTAAATTTCAAAAAATATTATTACTTATTTTTGTATGGAAAATGAAACCAGAATAATTATCCTTTTTTTTTGCAATGCGAATTACTATTTTAAAAATTATTCTCTATTATTTTCTTGTTATGAAATGAAATATTTTACTTATTTCATTACTGTAAAGTCTAGATTGATCTAAATGGCAATTTGTGGAAGTTATGAAAATATGGAATTGTTGTGTTTAAACATCAAAGATGGCAATCTGATGAGATATTTCGTTCATGGTATTTTTATTGGAGAATATATCAATTCCTATATTTATGGGATTGGATTAAATTCAAGGAATTGAAATTGATTTGAAATATTCGGCTATGGTAGAGATATGGGTGAGATATTCTCACTTATTTTCAGATCTCATAGCAACGCCCTCTCTCTAACTTCGTTATTCTCCCACTTCTCTCTAAACAAAACAACAGAAACGACTACTTTACTTTTACTTTCCAACAACAAATGGCACACCACCACCGCAACGACTACTTCATTGGCAGCGGCTAACTAAACGCCTCCCTGGCGGCTCAGCCTAGCAAAAGTTTTGCACAAGCACTCCAAACCAGAAACCCACCAATCTCCACTACTCTTGCATCCACGCAAATCAGCCCGATCACATACTTCAAAGGAGAGTCATTGGTTCTTTCACAATGGAGCAAATAACCGAGCTTTCATCCCACTAAAAAAATGCTTTGATAAAAAACTTCCCAAAGGGCAGGCATCTGATGGATCGAATCAAACAAGACTTCAAAACCATAGGGTTTATCGGAAGCTACCAATTAGGGGTAATTGATTTCAAAAACATCCTTATCTGTTTCCAATCAAAAGAGGATTTTCAGCGCTGCTGGATGAAGGCAATTTGGTCTTTCAACCGAATCAACATGATGGTACTGAGATGGACGCCATATTTCAAGCATAACACATAATCTTCTATCATCCGTACGTGGATAACAATTCGAAATGTTCCACTATATTGCTACAATGTTGAGGAAATCCAAGCTATCGGAAATTAGGTTGGAAATATTATCAAAATAGATCTGGCCAGTGAGAGGCTAACACAGCCATCTGCTCTGAAGCTATGTGTGGAGGTGGATTTATAGGCTCAAATAACTGGTTTCATCATTTTAGGCTCTACCACAGAAAATGAAAAGTACAACATAGAATATGATAACCTGCCTCTATACTGCACACATTGTAGGAAAATTGGACATGATATGACCAATTGCAGAATTTTGAACCCATACCTTATCCCTAAGCCTATATGGTGAATTATGTATAATCACCCATTCCTCAACTTCTTCATTCTCAACACACCACTCTCCATCCCCTTTGGATTCATCTACCAAAATATCAAGTTCAACTAGGGATGGATCATTTTTGGAATATTGGGTTTCTAGTTGCCTCACACTTTCTATCAAATCATTAACTTGCCCTTAAAATTTCTCAAGGCTTGAGAAGAGTTAAGTTCCCAAATCTCTAATGTCGTTATGCAGTTGTGATTGGAGTAACTTAATACTCTTGGTCAGATTAGCTATAGCTTGCAAAATTTCTCCATAATCCAATTTTGGAACTAATCCTAAGGATTGAACTTAGGGCACTGCATAGGTTGGTGAAGACCAACTATCTATCCCAAAGACGTGGTTTCCCAATGCATTTCCATTCTACGAGTTTAAGTTAACACTAAACCTTGAATTAGGAAAATTGTTGTATGGATACCTATCTCGATCCTATCGGCCTTGGGAACCAACAACTCTTACCTCGCTCATTCATATTTACTAATCCAAGAGCAAGACTCCATAGGGTGGTCGTAATGACATATCCTACAAAATCTTACTAGTTCAACCTTTGTTCTCCGCATTTTTTCAATTATATTAAAAAAAGACACAAAATTTGGAATCGTGGTGAAAGGATTATCGGTTCACACCAAGAACACAAGCAATACCGATTCTGGAAAAAAACAAACAAAATAAAAATGATAGCTACTAAACTAACAAGCAATGCACGTTAACAACTAGACCTTTAGACTAGCATCCCCCACAGTTGTGCCAAAATTTTACACACCCCCTCCCGGTGTTGCTAATAAACAAAAAACCTTTTTCATAGGAGATGAACTCACTAAACTGAGAGGAGGACGTTTCAAGGATCAAAGATAGAAATTTATAATATTGCTCCCATTCCTACTAAAATTCTACCTATTGGGTAGATAGTGGCAAGACCTGGGTCGTATACAGAGATGCTAGGAATCTACAAGTTAACTACACACAGCCGCTATAGGGTCATCAATCCGACTACGTACTAGGAATAGGTAGTATTACTAAAACAGGTTTTGGGAGGAGGTTTTACTAACAACTAAGAACAGACGAATACATAAGAGAGAGAAATTGTATAATACTAGCAATGGGGGAATATTTGCGTAACATGATTGGTGTTATGTTTTGATCCTAGATTCAATTACAAGCAATACATATAAACCTATCTTAGTGTTTATGATACGTAGTGGGGTCGATGGCCAACTCTTCCCCTTACCTATCACGTAGGGTGCAAATGTAATCTTCCATCGGCACCTTCTCTATATTTAAAGAAGTTCGTAACTGGCCCTGCCTGCTATGCAGATCTGCATCTCTCTCATACGATTATATTCTGGGCACTCCAGCACAAATGCTTCTCCCTAGTCCTACAGAGGCAAAAATGATGAAGAACCTTATCGATGGTTCAAAGGTTGCAAATCGCTAACCCTAGTTTTCTACTAACACTAGCTCTATCCATGAACCTTTGAACAAACTCTCCGGCTAACTAGTGTATAGTAACGTTGACTCGGTGACCCACATGCACACACACATACAGTCCCGGACTATCGTTAACCCTAGGACATCTAGGTTTCCATCCCTTGGGGATATCAGTAAGTGTGCGAACATGAAAGTAGACTACAGTATATGCCAATCTTAGTGTGACAATAATGCAATTGATAAGAATATGAAGTACAAGCCAACAGATAATCATAAACTCATAGAGATAGGCAGATCTATAGAATCTCCCAAAACAGACACCAAATCATGAATAAAACTAAAATCCCCAAGTTCATTAAATACAACCTAAGAATTGAACCCAAATATTTCATTGGATTCAATTCCCTTGGATTAAAATAAAAAGAGAAGAAAATAAAATAAAAGTTTTTAGAGAGATAGAAGAGCTCATTTATCTATATACCCTACTCATAGGAGTCTAAAATAAGAATAAACTTCAATCCATGACATTTATTGAATTAAATGACATAGATCTAAGAACTAAGAAAGGAAAAGAAAAGAAAAAGAAAAGAGAATAAATCTAGAGAGAGAATTCTCCTCTTTTTTCTACCTACAAAAACCTAGAAGTCTACATGATGCCCACTTCTAAACCCTAGGAAGAATAAAGGCTCCATATAATGGAGAAGATAAATGGGCTTCTAAAGGAAAAAGTTTGTAAGAAACCCTAAGGAAAGCCTAAATCTTCCACTAGTTATATCGTCCATCACTGGCGTTATATCAGCACAGATCGTGAAAAAGCACACAGCCCGTGTGTGGAACGACCCATGAAATAGTGTACGCACCACCGGCTAGGGAAAAATCTTGATGTTAGTGAGCGTACGGCCGTGGGAAAGCTCAAGGGGCACATACTGGGAATCTTTAACTTTCATTCTTGGTACATGGGCCGTGAGAAAGCACAGGGCCCATGCTGGGACTTAGTTTTTTGGGCTCTTGGCTTTGCATGGGCTTGGCATCATTTTCATGCTTTACACGTTGTGTTGAGCTGCTCTAGCATGAGCCGTGTCTCGTGTTAAGATGGTTTAGCAAGGGCCGTGCCGGTTATGACTCTTCCAACATTAAATTTTTTCCTTCAACTTGTTTGCAATGCTACAGATGAACGACTGATTGAATTTGGGAGTTCTTGTAGTCAATTTTATAGTGTTTGAGAAGATGAATCAAATGGTTCCACTCATAAAGGATGATTCATCTTGGATCGTTCCAATAACTCTTTTTCAACTCTTGGATTACAATTACCCCGCTTCTTTGTCATCCTTCTTCGACCCTTCTACCCTGTATCATGTTTTGGTTCATGGCCTTTAGTCTTCTAAACATAATCATCTCGTGGTCATCAAATAAATTATGGGAGATCGACTAAATTAACCTGAGAGTGAGATACAATAAAAAAAGACTTTGTATATTTTCTTTTGTTCCTACTACGATACTACCAAGAGGAGGTAGATAGTGGCAAGACCGGGGTCGTCCATAGAGATGTTAGAATATCTAAGATTCAACTAAACACAGCCGTGATCGGGTCGTCAATCCGATCATGCGTTAGGAATGACATGTGTTGGTAAAACAGGCTTGAGAAAGGGGGATAGGGGTTTTCTAACAACTAATAATATGCAATTAACATGATAATAAACAATGTAAACTATCACTTAGGGAGTATTTGGGAAATACGAGCAATGTTGTTTCGATCCTCGATTCTATCACATACAAGGACTACAAAACCTATTTCAGTGTTTATGACACGTGGTGTGGTCTATGGTCAACACTTCCCCATACCTGTTACATTAGGTGTGCATGAAATCTTCCATCGACACCGCCTCTATAATTAGGGAAGTGCAACAACAGCCATGCCCACTATACAGATTTGAATCTTCCTGGTGCTACTACCTCCCGGGCACTACACCAAGAATTCTTCTCCCTAGGCCTAAAAGGCAAAGGGGGTGAAAAACTTTATCAATGGTTCCAGGGTTTCAAATCGCTAATTCTAGTTTGCTACTCTAGCTATCTCTATCCATGACCCTTTTGTATGGTTGATTGTAACATTAACTCAACAACCCACGTGCAGACACCCATATAGTTTCAGAATATCATTAACCCAAGCTTATCTAGGTTCCATTCACATGGGGGTATCAATAATTTCACCAACATGAAAGTAGACTATGGTGGGTGCCAGTCATAGTGTGACAATTATGTCATTAATAAGAACATGAAGAACAAGCCAACATAATAATCACAAACACATAGATATTGACAGATCTACGGAATATCACAAAAAAACATTGATTCATAATAAAAAAAAGCAATCCATAAGTAAATATAATACACCCTAAACATTAATCCCTAGTATATCATTGTATTCAATGCCTTTGGGCAAAAGGAAAATAAAAAAACAGAAGAGAAGAGAAAAGATCCTAGCTAGAAGTAATAGTTAATTTCTCTCTCTCTATCCTACTCTTGAAGTGTAAAAAATGAACACAAGCTTAAACCATAGTAGACATAGGTCCATATATAGTAGTAGTAGGGAATTCGGCCTTAAAAAGGCCCAAAATAGACCTAAAACCCTTGCAGTTGTAATTGATGGGGCCAACGGAAAAGAGCGCAGGCCACATGGTCTCACATGGGTTGTTTAGGGTCATGCTGTACGGGTTGCACAGAATGGCATGGGCAATAAGCTGGTGTCACATTTTGAACTTCTAATTTGCTTTCCCGTGTCATTTCGCATTATCTAATCGGCAAGAAGGATTTCTTTCTTAGTTGAACGACACATGCCGTGTAATTTTTACACCCCTTAGGCTGGTCTTCACTTTTGAAACTTGAAATGGTGCAAACCATGTGAAACGGCACGGTCCATGTCCATACTTACCCCTTGGAGTGAAATTGGGAACACGGGAGACACGGCCTGCATGGGCCGACACGACCCATGTTGAGGGGCTGTGCCACGACCCTTGTTGACTTGCACAGGCCATGCTAACCACTTCTGGCATGGGTAATGTTACCCTGGCTTGGCTCGTGCTGGGCTTGTGCCTGCTGATTCAGCCGGTTGGCGCCATCTTTCGAACTTGACCTTGTTGAACTGCAAATCTGCCTTTTCTGGCTCAATTCCATCTACTACCAAGCATTTAGGTCTATGGCCTTCAATCTAAACCATCCTCACGAATGGCGTTCAATATCTTCTACCACCCCCGTTGATAGCCTTCAACAAAATGATGTAAAAATACTCATGAGCAACCTACTTAAAAGATTACGAAGTAAAATCTATGTGCTCGTGAAAACAAAGTGTCCATTAGCTTCAATTAAGTCTAGAAAACTTGGGATTTAGATAAAGAAACCAGTAATAGTCATCTAAACCCCGTGTCATGTAAACCCAACTAAAACTAGCAATTAATCAAATAAAACATGATAGTAAATGTGTCAATTTCATTTGTTAATGCATGCATAAATATCCACATCATTCCTTTCACACTTAAACCTTCACTCATTCTCGAGAAAACAAAAAAGAAAAAGACCCAAGAGGAATGTAGCATGCAGGATATGTTAACCAATACATTCAACTTATTCCTAATATACCCTAGTTCCCCAAATGATTGTAAGAGTCTCACAACTCTCATTCTCCTTGAAGATGCTAAAGTAACTTATCCAACAAAAATACATTAAAAAGGGGAAAAGGGAAAAGTAAAATGATAAGTTCTAAATAGGTTTATTTTGATGGAGAAACCACCGAATACAATCCAAGAGATGTTGATGAAGAAACCGCCAAGCATGGCCAAAAGATGTTCAAATTTTAGTTTTCGATTTCTCTCTATTTCTCTATTTTTGTCCTAGGAGCCCTTTTGGGTTTTCATCCTATTATTCAGACATGTTGAGCTCAATTCTAAACTATTTCCACATGGCCTCTCAATTTTTCCTAGGTTTTCCAACCTGGCCGGGCCTAGCCCCACATTTTTCCTGTGTCTTTCGACCTATCTGGGATTTCTTCCCATTTTTTCCCGAAGTTGCCCTTTCGGGTTTCCAACTTAGCCAGGTATAAATTTTTAAAAAAAATTCAAAAAAACAATTTTTTGTGTAGTAAAAAATGCCCAAATATGGGCTTCACACAACATAAAGATCATGAAAAATAAAAAGTTACACCACCAAAAGTTCTTCCAATAACACCCCCACAAAAAAACTACATAAAGGTGGACTTACACCAACAAAAAAACACTTTTGCAAATTTAAATGAGGGAAAGGGACAAAAACAAAGGAAAATGTAGTCATCAAAACAGTCATCACCCAAATCATAGGCTAAAACAAATAAGCAAAGGAGAAGCCACCATGAAGGTATTCCAACCTCTCCCCAACACTTAATTCACGCATTGTCCCAAATGCATGTAACCACAGTGAGAAGAAGGGTTAGAAGCACCATTGAATACGCAGTGCTTTTGGCAACGTCTAGCTCATTTCCTCTACCTGTGTATATTCATGTGGAAGTAACCATTTCTAATGCCTGATATTCGCAGCCGATCAGTGATCTCCTTAATACCTTCTGGAAGCGTCTACATGTCTGCCCTTAGGTGGTTAAGGTGGTTATCAACTCTATCGAACCTCTGGGATGTGTCCCCACTCATGGTAGTCCAAGGAGCCATGGCAATGGTTGAGCCCACATATGATACAAAGATGCTGACTGGAAGTCTTGGGAGTCATGGTCCTAGAACGGGTTGAACTGAGGATGCTACCATGAATGAGTCCCGTGTTGAGAAGAAATGGAAACACTTTGGCAATGTGACTCTGAAGGGAGAGAGAGTTTACGTCCGCTACACCTTTTAGACTCTGCAAAATCAGCGTAATGGGAACCGCCACTGGGCCTGCGAGAATAACCACCACCATACCTGGTAAAATGGTAGTATTCCTCTTAAATGTAAATGGGGCTCTAGTACCTGCTCAAATAAGGTGTGTGGCATTGAGGTTACTTAAATACTGTGACTGCACCAACTGTGAGAACTGAGGAAGTGTAAAAAACTGTTGGAAATGTGGGGGTGGTTGAGCAAACTGGTGGTCAGTGGGGAAGGGTTGTGCTGGCTACTCTGAAATCTGGCCATCCTCCTCCCGCTGATTGTCATCTTCCTCCTTATAAGGAACACCGATTACTACTCAGGAGTGCCTAGTAGGCTATATAATAAGATCATGTAGCAATAATGTCTTGGAAAGTGCAGTTCTACCTTCCTGGGGAAGCCTCGTGAAGACCTAGCCCTTGTATAGCCAGTGAATGATGTTATCTTCTATCTATATCATCTTCGTCTCTTCCATGACTGTGGAAGTAAGAGTGTAAGAAGCATTTGGGTTTTCACCACTCACAGAAAAGTGAAAATGCTTTAGTAGGAGTGATATCATGCTCTTATAGCTATCATCCATGTCCATTGCCTGGAGAGGTTGATGTAGTGGCCAATGAACTCGTCCACCAAATCAAGACGACCTTTCCTAGTGCATATGAAGCATAATATCCAGCACTCTCTATCAGTATAGGTCATTGCCTCTCTAGGGCTACCAACAACCAAATTCAAAAGCATCGCAAAATATCTCTATGTCCAATGCACTATGTCGGTATTCTTGCTACACCACCTCCTGCGCCCTTCGGGTAATGAAGTGACAGATTGAGCACACATCAAAACTACCATCATCCTCATTGTATCCCCTAACCTTCCTTTAAAAATTCTAACTAAAAACCTGAGCCAGTTCCGGATGAGTCAAAGAGCGAGCCACATCCCCCGGGTTGAACCTCATTATCTTCCCTCTCTGCCTCATGGTGTCCCTCGAGACAGTGGACACAAATTACAGGGTTTAACTAATGAAGTTGCGGACTGCTACCTTAGTGAATTTCTTATTCCTAATCCTCCGCAGGAGCTCTTGGACTGGTTTGTGGAGCCCGAGTTCCTTGAGGGTCCTCACGTCTACAAACTTTGTCTCCTGTATGGGGAATACAAAAATATTTTCCCTATGCTCTTGGTGCTCATGGAAGAGTGCATTCATCCCCATGAAAGATACACTAGATTCCCCTCTATGTCTACGAGGCCTGATATATGATATAGCACACAGACAACATCAACAATAACACCATTACAAAAAATCCCTACCAAATACCCCACTCAAAATACTTTTTCACAATAGTCCAACAACCACACTAACAACCTCAAATCTCAAGCATGCAAATATCCAAGAAATTCAAAATATTCCAATTTTCCAAATAACCAAAATGGCCAACTACCTCAAGGTGGTGATTGGGCAAAAATATTTTCTTGAGAAGTGAGCGGGCCTCCTTCTTGATCAATTTGAAGCAATATCCAGTACCCAAAATGGACCAAAAGTTGAGTTTTTTGGGGGAAACCTAGGAATTGGGAGAACATATATTTTTTTTGGGAAAAACCTTGATTTTTTCTGGGGAAATTGATCGATGGTTTTTTTGGCTTGGAAAGATGAATATTTTGGTATAAATAGAGGTAAATTGGATGAGAATTGAGAAATTTATGACAAAAATGATTTATGGGAGAAACGGGAGTGAGGGCTGGGGTGGAGAGGAAGGAGAAGAATTGTGATAAACAAGGTAGACATGAGGAAGGGGGAGGGGGCTGGGGAAGGATTATAGAGGTTTTAGGTGATTATAATTGGGTTGGTTTGGTAGGCTACTTGGATCCCAAGACCAGCCCTGTGTTGATACGGGGTTTTCCGTGTCATCATGTGAAGACTCGTGCTGGCGTGTGCCAACTCGTGCCAGCGTGTGGAGTCTTCAAGTAAGCACATTTTCATTTGTTCCATGGCACACTTTTGTGCCTCATGTCACTTAATCAGCCTTGTGCTGATATGACCTGGCATGGGATGTGTCGTGACATGTCTATGTCGGCCTGCTCTGGCACATGACTTATTTGAATTTTTCCCTTCCAACTTTTTTCAAAAAATCCTTGCATCCAAAAATATGAAAACCAAGAGTAGCATTATTCCAGAACATTTCTAATGAGTAATAATTCCTAAAACACCACCAAAAATGAAACACATTCGGAAACATTCTCAAGAATTTTTTTAAACCATAAATAAAAATGGAAAACAGCGTATTTTTATTTTTGTCCTCATGACTTATTATTTCATGCATTTTAAAAACAAAGAAAATTTGTTTGATAGATAACCGGATTTATCATCCTTGACACCGCAAACAACCACGTCCCTATGGACGGGTCTCCACATTAACTTCGGTTTACCCTTCACCATGGGAGAAACATACCTAAAAAATCCATCTTTCTCTTTATATACATTGTTGAGTTCGAGAGTAGGAAGGTGTTCAGGAGTTGCTAATTCCTTTACCTGGTTCTTTCTCCTCTGCACTTTAGTGTGAGATATCGGAAGAAAAGCATCTCTAATCACACTGGAAGAAACATGTTCATCAACAAGTGTAGCATCACAAAGTTTCAAGCAAGATAGAGCATGAAAGGTTTCTATATTGGGTACTAACTCATCATAATCATTAAGAATTTCATTTAGCCATTTAACATCTTCAATCATGAAAGAGTTTTTGGATTGAGCACATTCATCACACAAAGTTATGTCTTTGCACACAAGAGAGGGATTAGGTGACTTATGCTTAGACTTATAAATTTCAAACCCCACCTTATCAATGTCATCCTCCAGGGTTAGTGTTCCCAAATGAATGTCTATCTTAGTCCTTGACATTTTAATAAAAGGTTTCCCCAATAAAATTGAGGGTGCACCACCATCGTGCGCTACGTCAAGAACATAGAAATCCGCCAGAAACACTAAGTATCCCACTCTAACATTACGACCTTAACTAAATCTTGAGGACTAGCTTGGGACTGATAAGCTAAGTGGACAATTACCCTAGTTTCCTTAAGTTCAACTATGTCTAGGTTCTTATAAAGGCGAGAAGGGATTACATTGCTAGATGCTCCTAAATCAATCATAGTATTTTTGACCAATTTTTCACCAAAGGAGATAGGAATTGAAAACATGTTGGGCTCATAACATTTCTTAGAAGAATTACTATGATTAAGTGTAGCCACTCCCCTTATTTTCAATTACTATGACATATTCTCAATTAAGTCCAAGAGAGAAACACTAACCTCAACCTTCTTGAATATCTTCTGAATGTGCGCATCGGTGGTTGCCACCTTTGGCCTTTCCCTAAGTGCACTAGGGAAATTTGGTGGAAGAATTACCCTCATCTCTAGTTTAGGAAGCTTCTTGACAGGATCTTTCTCTATAACCATTTCACGCTCATCTAAGTTTGTCTTGTTGTTTTTCACCACCACGTCGTCTTCTTGCAGGATTTTCTTCTCGGGCTCAAGCACCTCCTTCCCACTTCTTAGCTTCAAGGCACTCACATTCCTTGGATTGATTTTTGGTTAGGAAGGAAATTTGGCAGATTCGTTGGCCTCAAGTTCTCACCGAGGTGACGAGTTTCCCAATTTGGATTTAAAGGATTTTGATGCTTAAAAAAACCCTAGTCCCGATATCTTCAACCTCATGCCTTATGCGCTCCACAAAAACATCTTGTTTCTTTGCCACTTGAGAGATAGCTTCAAAGAGTTCTTCTCGATCCGGCTTATAGAGTGAGGCATTATTGTTGGAAGACCCTTCTCCCCTTGGATAGGGCTAAGGTGGAGCTTGTCCGCCTTGACTGTACCCTTGAACTTGATTCTCCTTGCGCCAACCAAAGTTGGGGTAATTGCGGTACCTTAGGTTGAAGGTATTCTCGTAGGGGTCTTGCCTTTCACCTGTTTGGTTCCTCCAAAATTCTTGTTATTGTTTCCCCCTACCAAATTGTTTCCTATTTCCACCATGAAGTCCAATGCCATCACTTTCTCCAAGTCTTCCACCATTTGAGGTCAAGCATCGACTTGATGATCGAAACTACATATGCCAAAAACTTTAATTTGGTGAACTCTCCATTTCATGAACTTTTTCATCATAGAAGCAAGAGCTTAGACTAGATCCTCTGGCTTAGGTGATTGAGCCATCTCATCAATGGTCTTAACTCGATATCTAGTGCCAAATTGCCTCGTTTCATTGGCCATTTCTTGGAAGAATTCCATAGCATCCTTGAGACTTTTATTTGTGATCAAACAATTGCAAATGGCATTCACCATTCACAAGTCATCATCACACAACCATTTGAAGAAATAGTGTACAAAGTTCCTCTCCTTGAATGGACGGTATGGACAGCTTGCCAATAGCCTCTTGAATCTTTCCCAATACTAGTAAATGGATTAATTTGAGAACTGGAAGATATTGGAGAGGTGTTTCTTCAACCCTGTAGATTTTAATCTAGAAAGTGTGCAATTATCTTCCGTCATCACTAGTTCTATGGTGTACTTTGTACTATATCTCCGATTCATGGATTTATTCTTAACTGGGCCAGGCCCCGCAAATGTAGGTGGATTTCACCAAACTGCGCAACCAATTTGTGTGTCTCGTGCATTATTTACTTTACATAGTTGGTTAAGTTAGACTATGTTGGAACATATGATTGCTATTTTAGCTAAAATAGTAAAACCAAATTTCAATTGGTATCAGAGCTTGGTCACTTACGTTTTTACCTTGGTTGTGTCAAGGAAAGTGTGATCCGGTTTTACCATGGCGACAAGGGAATGAGCTTTTGTGTCTCGTCCACCTCTGTTAGAAGGATCAAACTACAATTATTGGAAGGCTTGCATGAGGGTGTTTATCAATTTTTCTGGATGAACTTGCATGATACTTTGTTGAGAACGTGTGGAATCATCCAACTGGAGATGAAGAATCCAGCTCTAAGGAGAAAGAGGGAGAGTTAAGTTCAACGAGACAAACACTCAAAGATAAATTATCTTGGTCTCCTGATGAATTGAAGGCTTCTCTGGATAATTCCAAAGCATTGAATGCGATCTTCACAGCAATGGATGAAAATCAGTTTAAGTTTATCTCTAAATGGCATGAGGCAAAGAAAGCATGTGATATCTTGTAGACTGTACATGAAGGAACCAGTCGAATACGTGAATCCAATCTGTAGATATTGGCATCTAAGTTTGAAGATAGGGGAGAATGATACGATTGCCATATTCAATGGAAAACTCAAAGACATCTCTAACATGGCTTATCAATTGGGAAAAGTTTATAAGGAATCTAAGCTGGTGAAGAATACTTTGAGATCACTACCCAATATATTTGCTATGAAGGTTGCGGAAATAGAAGAAGTTAGAGATGCATAAAAAAAATGTCCTAGGATGAATTGATGGGCTCAATACAAATGTTTGAGATGAATATGGAACAGCCTGCAAAGAAAACTCAGAAGGAATTGGTTTTTAAAGCGTCTTCATCATGGAATGATCATGAATCAGATAGTGACGATGATATTGAAGAAATTTCTCTCATCACTAAGAATTTCTCAAGAATGTTGAAGAAGCCCGTGAACAAGAAATCACAAGATAGAACTGGAGGAAATAGACCACGTGGACTAAACTTTGGTAAAACAGTGGTAATCGCATGGAGCAAGGAAACCAACAGTTCACATGGAATCAATGTGGTGAAGCAAAACAGCAAGGAATGATTCAGTGTAGAGAGTGTGGAGGTTTTGGTCATATCCAGTCTGAATGTCCTAATACCAGAAAGAAGCAAGGAAGATCGTATGTCACTTCATGGAGTGAGGATGAAGAAGATGATAAAGATGAAGAAGAACCTCCCAGTAACTATGTGGCATTTGGAGCAAAAATTTGAGAAGAAGCCGTGGACGTATGTTCCAACACAAATACTGTTGTATGTTCCAACACAACATACGGTCTACCGATACTTCCAGCGATGATGAAGATCAATCTGTGAGTGACGAAGACATCTATGCTTCATACAAAAAAATGTATGACATGTGGTTAAAGGTGGAAGATGCAAATAAGTCCCTGAAGTTTGAGAAAAATCAATTGGCCAATTCAAAGAAGGAACTGAAATCGCAAGTTTAAAGACTCAAAGTTGAAATTCAAGATATGAATGTGAAGGTGAATACTATGACTGAATGGGCTGAATTAACAGAGGCAACAATCAAAAAGTTAAATTCAGGCAAGGCAAAGTTAGACGAAATTCTGACCATGGGAAAGAGCTTCGAAGTTCGGCAAGGGATTGGGTATGGAAATACATCATGCGATGTTGGAAACTTCAAGATAGAGGTTCAAGATATGAAGAAAAAGGTGATTAAGACTCGTGTGCAAAAGTCTCTACTATGTAGTTATTGCATGTTTCAAGGCTATATCGGAGAACAGTGTCTAAAATTATTGAGCGATATCAACTGTTAGTATGTTCCAACATAGAAAGTACCGAATGGTCAAAACTGGTTTGAAAGGTATGGATTTCTAAACGCATGAATATTTTCTTTGTTTCTCATACTTCACTTATTGCACATTCTAGAGACTCGTAGTACTTTGATAGTGGGTGCTCTTGTCACATGATCGGAACTCAGGAGTTCTTGACAAAAATAAAACCTTATGATGGTGGTTTCTGTTACTTTTGGTGATGGGAAGAAGAGGCAAGTCATTGGGAAAGGTGAAATGCACATTGAAGGATTTCCAGTGTTACTAGTTGCAAAGAATCTAGATTGCGGAATATTGAATCTTTGTCTACACTAGGGATTTTGCCCAACCTAGTATAAACGCACGAAATTCAAGCGTCGAGCCTGCAGGGTACACTCAATTCCAACTTTCTCTCTAGATAGCACGCAGGTTTAGATCACAAGGTTTCTTTGCTCACTAACTAGCTCACATGATTAGTTGATAAAGGATATTGATACTTAATTAACCCGCAAGATTAAGCAACAATGAAACTTAATGCTCGCAAGCAATAAGATTTTTTTTATTGATAATAGTGTTGTAAAAGTGTATAATATCTCGGCCAAACCCCTTTATTTATAGGGTAAAATCCAGCCAGTACAAATAGAAATTGAAAAGAATTATGACAGCTTTAAGAAGCTAAAACCATATCCAACTACAATATCTAATTTAAATTTAAATGATTACCATATTCATCTAAGTAAATCAATCCAAATATTGGATGAACTCTTAAATGAATCTAACTAATCTAAACCTACCAAATCTAATTCTAATTCTAATCAAAACTCCTAAATTACAATATTTCAAAAATAATTCTAAATATGAGCACAATACCTCATAAAAAACCCAGTGGGAAAAAGAGTATAGGGTTAAACTCCGAAAAATACTAAACTAAGAAAAATATAATAAATTACATTTTTGATATCTTATCACAAACTCTTATGGCAATCACAGAAAAATTGGTGAAAGATAAGATAGGTGTTTCAGTCGATCAGAAATTATATAGAATCATGATTGAGAATTTGTTGTATCTTACTGCTAGTAGACTAGATATATGTTTCAGCGTGGGCATTTGTGCAAGATTTCTAGCTCATTCGAAGGTATCTCATTTGACTGCGGTAAAAAAATTGTTCGGTAT
>JAULKK010028984.1:0-19438 GCA_032355705.1 Rubia peregrina
CCGATTCATACAACCCAAAAAATTTATCTTGATTTCTTCTAATTTGCACTTTAAATGTTGGTCTTTCCATAACTTATGGAAAGATCGTCTTTCAAGAGACGAGCTCTTTAATAAATACAGATAAAAAATAAGTTGGAGGCAAAGAGTTTTGAGAAAACTAAAAGAGTTTTCTTTGGCAGGAATTTGGAAAGCGAGAAATATGGGAGGTTAATAGGGAACATGGAATGAGGATCCAACTGGATGCGCACGTGATAAATTCTGAAGGGTGTGTCAATGGGATTTGGTTTGGGAGTGAAGTCATTGGCCATACGCTTTTAACTTTGTTGGTTCCTTAAGTGACAGCACCCATCCTTTCCCACCTGGATGCTCCAGATTTCTGCATGAGACCCGGGACCCACCTCCCCATTGATTTCAACCTCAAATCATTGGCTTTTGTTTTATGATCACATGATACTATTCACTCGGTTCCTTACAAATTTCATAATATATAAAAAGTTGATATTAAAAAAAATGAGTACTCCCTCTGATTTTTTAACATTGGCCTCGTTTGACCGTAATTTTTTTCATGACATGTTTGACTATCGATAACTTTTGTTATATGTAATAATAGACATCATATGAGATATTTTTGGATTCTTCATAACGTGTAGTTTCTGAAAAGTAAAATTTCATCGTTTGTTATTAGACACAACTAAAGTTATCGGTGGTCAAACATGGCTTGAGAAAATATCCAAAAAAAGGAGGACATTGTTAAGAAACCAGAGGGAGTATGTCTCATTTCAAACTTTAAAAAAAATCTTTTCATGATCTTCATTCAAAATATGGATGTGTAATTTTAATGTTTATATTTATTTAAATATATGATCAACGTTTGATAACTTTGTCTGGGAAAAAATCTCATATTCAGTTTGAACTGAGACGGAAGAATTGCATCTATTTAAATATATGATCAAAATTTAATAAATAATAATAGTAAAATATAAAATTTGAGTTAAGAACTTTACATTAACAATTTATTGGGGTGGAAACTTGAAGAAGAAATATATATATATATATATATATATACACACACACTGTTGACCTACTGTTTTGCACACTATAAATCACACCTGTCAACCTCAGCGGTCAGGGCGGGCAGGATACTGAACATAAAATGAAAATGTAGTGAATAGTAGCAGTTATGATTCAAGCAATTCAGTGATTTGTGCCAGGACTAAATGCAGGCCTCTAACTTTTTCTATCAACATTTGAGAGAGCAAATACTAAAAAAATCCGTTTAAATTGGATGAAGTTTAAATTAGAAAAGAAAAGAGTTTAATTTGTCGTCGAGCTGGAGAGTAGGGTTGTTAATGTAGGATGGACTCTAATTTGGATGTGATTTTTGTCTGATCACCAAGAATATACAAGATAAAGTTTTCGTTGTGTTGGAGGAAATACACTACGATGTTAAAGTCAACACAAAAGTGTTTGAATCAAGTATGAGAATATGATGAATAAGTTAAGAATGTAGGGGGTATTTATAGATGTTTATTCCTACAAATTCTCCGAATTATACTAGACTATACATGTTTATTCCTTATTGAAATATACACCTTGCCATAATAGAATCCGGGTCTCGTCATGCTTCCTCAAGTATACTTCAATCATTAAAAAAATTCAATCATAGTGGACTTTGAGTAAAGGTGGACATCAGGACCTCGCTAGTGTGATTAGACGATGCATGACGAGTTTCGGTCTAGTCATCACTAGCACCAAAAAAGCCAAAGGTCAAGCCACATCGATTACATTTGGCTTATCAACTTCTAAAGCTGACAAGCATATGGGACGTTTGAGCGCTTCACTTTTGCCCAGGATCCACGTGTCATCATCTTGTGCGGAGAGAGAAAGCATTTTCGCAAGTGGTGCACATTCTCGCCTATTTTTTTATGCAATCGTAATAACATTTATTTTCGTAAACCACCCATCTTCTATAGTTATAAACTCATTTCTTCCTTTCTATCCTCTTGTTTGAAGATTTCATCAAGCATTTCAAGAGTCCTCTCTCGGGCCTCAACATTTTTCATCCAAAATTTTGAACATTCTCAGTCAAAAACATTTTCAAGTACGTTAATATTCCTTTCAACCATTCTTTTCATCTTGTCATGTCAAATTCAATTAAGTTATATAGAACTGTGTATATACTTATTATGGAAGAGCAAAATTACTACAAGAAACAAACAGAACCTTTTACCTCAATTTTTCAGGAGTTTTTACCTCGGTTATTCACCCCCCACCCAAAAAATTGAGGTAACCACCACATCAGTAAAAAAAATTACCTTGGTTCACAACCAAGGTAAGAAGTCACTTGTTACCTCATTTTTTTCTGAAAAATCGAGGTTCGTAGTACAATCGAAATCGACCTGACACTTACCATTATCAGTTCTTGCATGGGTTGAAATTGTGAAATATTTCTTGACTGATATCGGTTGCACGGATACCAAGGGTGAGCTTGACTAATTTTGTTTCCTTAGACAACAGATGTCGATAACATTTTGGTATAGTCAAAAGTGGACTTACCACACTACCGATATCGATTTCTTAAATAGTTGATGAAATTGTACCAATCGGTTACATGATGGTGGCAATCTATGGTCGATTTGGTACTATTTTAACGTCAGAGGCATCCACATGAAAATTTTAAAAATCAAAAGCAGAGCGGATGTCGGATTTGCATTCGGTTGTTAATGTAAACCCAGATTTGTATTATATGTATATAAAGATTCTTTCATATGAAACTACAAATAAAAAAATAAACTATTAAACCTATTACATGACTAAATATTACAAATATATTACAAACACACATCCGGGATCCTAAGAATAACACTTTCAATTTAATTGCAACAAAATAATAATTCAATGCGCTACAAATCATAGAGATATAGCTAAAACTAAAAGAAATACTAAGGAAATGGTGGAAAAATTGAACCCGTCTTGATGTTGACGTTGAGCTCTTCGAAGCTCTCGATAGGGTGGTACTGAGAAGTAGTCAACGTCGACTCTATATTGGACGGCCAGATTGACTGCATTAGACAGAGTATCTCAGCGGTAGTGTTGGAGTGGATCTTATTTGGTCCAGTAGTCCCCATCATTCGGCTAGAGTGGTTTGAGGGAGAAATGGTGGCTTGAGTTAATGGTTGGATGGAGAAATAATGGCTTAAGTTACTGGTTGGAGGGATAAACGAGGGTATAGGTTGGAGAGAGTTTTGGAGTTTGGAGAGATTTAGGGTTCGAGTGAAGAGTTATAATAAACTAGGGTTACGTCACTTATATAGTAGAGGATTTTAATGGTTGAAATTAAACGTATAAAAATTCTTTCATGTTTAAGATTTATTGAAATTGATAAAGGGTTTTTAAAAAATTAAATTGAGAATACTCATTGGATTATCAAAACCAAGGTTGTCCATCAATTAATTGTGGTCAAACCTTAGTTATTAATTGAAGTCAAACCTTATTTATTACTGTCCATAAATATTTAGATCGTGAAGGGATGGTCAACTATTGATTTGTTAAAGTCAAATATTAGATATTAGTGGTCAAATATGAAACAACAAATAGGGTTTTGATCTTCGATTAGTGGAAGTCAAACCTACATAATTAGTGTTCACATATATATACTCCCTCTGTCCCACCCAAACCTACAAAAAGAGAAAATTAATGTTTTAATTTAGGAAAGGTGAATTACTATAGTGCTCTTTTTCTTCCTCTCTCACCCTCCCCTGCCTGCTTGTCACCACCACTTCTCACCCTCCTCTGCCCGCCAATCACCACCACCACCATAACTGTCATCGCACCGCCTCTCTTCCACCACCCGATCATCCCTCATAGATCATACGTTATCCGCCAAAGCAGAAGAAGAAGAGTGGTGCAGGTGAGCAGAAGAAGAGTGGTGCAGGTGAGCAGAAGAAGTGGTGACCAAAGGGGAAAAAAGAAATGGTGACCAAAAGAAGAAAAAGAAATGGTAACCAAAGAAAAAGAAGAAGAATGAGTGGCGCAGGTGAGAAATGGGGCAAGAAAGAGGGTGGAGCAGGTGAGAAGAAAGGGTAATGAGTGGCGCAGGTGAGAAATGGTGGAAGAAATAGGGTGGCACGGGTGAGAAGAAATGGTGGAAGAAAGGGTGGTGCAGTAACTAAAAAAGAAAAGAAAAGGGGATCTGGTTGAGAGGCTAGGGAATTGGGTGGAGAAGAAAAAAGAGGAATTCAAATGTAAAAATTTAGAATTTGAAGGGTAGGTAGGTGTTTTAATATTTTAAATTTTTCTAAAATGAAAAGTGTGCAGATTTGGTTGGGACAGACTAAAAAGAAAATTGTGCAGAAATGGTTGGGACATAGAGAGCATATATATTTAGCTTCCCATGATGTAAGAGTTGACCTTCAACTCATTGAAGTCAAACAATGTTCACGTCTATTTAGATCGTGGCATGAGGCTTGACCTTCAATTGATTGAAGTCAAAACTTGTTCATTCGTGTTAGTTTATATATGGAACGAGAAGTGATGGTTGACCTTCAATTATATAATACCAAACCTTGGATAAAAGTGGTCAAATATGGAATATCAAATAGGGGTTGACTTGCAATTAGTGGAAGTCAAACATGGACAATTAGTGATCATATATACATATGGTATATATGATACCCATGAAACCCTAATACATGAATCACCTCGCTAAAAATATCTTGCTAAACACCCATAGGCGAGCCACATCGCTTCGCTGATAGGCAACCAATCCTGGAAAAGGCGGAGAAACATACTTCCCATAGTACCCTCTTCTATGCCATGATCTAGGAGTGATGAGTATAAAACATGAGCCACACTCACACGAACAGAGGCCCCGTAAATAAAGATGAAGATCGCTAGATGAAGGTAAGTTTCTTCCAGCATGTAAAATACAAAGATATAACGATACTAACTTAATTGTCGAGGCTTCCTCCCCGGGAACCACTGCAGGTACTTAAAGATGCTGAACTCACTCTGCCAATCCAGGGAGCTATCATCACTTGGAAGGACCCCCTCCCCCCCGCAATCAGTGGCGATGTCTGTAAGACTCTTTTTTTTTCTTTCTGGGTTTTGATAGTTCCTGGGAAAGAATATAGCCCACACCGGAGTAACTACCTTATCAACAAGCACACAGATAACTAGTCTAACACCCAGCGAGGCCAGAAAACAAGAAACTAGCTCAATAGGCTAAGGAAGCTCGCAATAACATCAAAACAACAGCTAGAGCAAGCAAGAAGCAAGCATAATGGGCTAAGGGAGATTGCAGTAGCGGAACAACACAAGCGTATAAGTTCAGCACACCCAGGAGAACCATTGACAAAGGTACACTTCCACATTGCAACAATTTCAAACACACACACAATGACGCATAATCCAAAGAATTATGAAACCAACTCTAGAGGACGTAGCTATAAGAATCGCTTAGCCATGTAACTAGACACATTAGATATTAATCTAAGGAGACTTGGCAAGATCACGCCAGAACCAGCTAATTAAGTTAAGTAAAATGCAAACTGCTGAAATAGTACGAGATGGTTAAACCCCCATAAGGAGAAGCATCGATTGAGGGATATCACCAAACACATTCCGATTGGGTGTCTGGAAGAGAATTCTAGGGGAAAAGCTCTAACGCTAAAGTTAGTCTAAAGGGTTTTCATTGAATATGATGTTTCGAAAGTTTCTTCCCTCCTCCAACGTTCTGCTTCTCTACTTATAAGTTCTTTGAACATGCCACCATGATCCCTGTTGTGTGTTTATCTCTACTGGATTGTGGCCAAGTAGAGGTGGTGTTTCTGCCCTAGTCTTCTGCATTTTCTTCTGAGTTGATTGCTTGTCAGCAGACTCGGGTAGGTTTACTCCGCATATGGAGCAGACTAGTTGCAACGATCCAAGCTCTAATTTTATGATTTCGAGGGCTAGGTATATACCATAAGCCCCTCCATCATCAAAATTAAGGAATGTATGGTGTTTGCAAAAAAAATTAAGTTGATAAATGTATAATTTGTATTTTTGGAGATGAAACGTGCATGGCATGGGCTTCACCAAAAGGTGTTAGAGTGAATTCATGTATGACTTTGCGGGTAAAAGAAATAATGTATATACCTTTTCTAACATTTTCTGTTTGCAGGCCGATTGGTAGTCTATCACCCTTAGGGAATGGGATACGTTTTCCCAAAGATCGAGGGGAATATTGATGCGCAAGGGTAATATTATGTTAAGTAATCATTTTGTAGCACATTTAACGTGTAATGACTCTTATTCATAACTAACACAAGTAACTTTTTTCCTTTACAAGGTGCATTTTTTAGGCACAATTTTATATGTTTTTCTTATGTGTATAAATGATTTAGGCGATCCAAGTAGCTCTCGTCAACTGAAGGTTACTTCATGTCCTCCCCTTTTAAAATATAGTTATTATTCATTCCAATTACTCTTCCTACACTGCCCAGTCTAATGTAGGTGGAAGTGGGGAGGCGCATGATGATATTCTTTCTGGGGATGAAGTCATCGTTGAGGTGGATGGGGCAGCTGGAGAGAGCGTTAGCCAAAATGTGGAAAAATGATAGTATTATGAATGTGGATGCATTAGTGCCCTAGGGAAATATCATCCTTCTCTGAGTGGGTTTGAAATCAGGATTCCGATTTCAAGTGAGAGGGTGTGAAGTCCTCCGGCATGCTTTTTTAGTGTGTATGAGCACTACTTTTTATGTGGGTTGAGTTTGCCAATCTCAAATTTTTTTGTGGGCATTTTGGAGGCTTACAGGATTGCTTCCGCTCAACTCCATCAGAGGGGTATAGCCATGATAAGTGGGTATGTAGAAGTGTGTAAGAATACTGGAATGATCTTAAAGGTTGGTGATTTTTTTAGGTTTTTCACTTGCAGGGCGATGGTAGAGAATGAGTGTTTACATTGTATCCCATTGTTTCTGGGATACTCCATGCCTTTTCCAGTAATTGTGGACCATAGAAGGGGAGGTATATATATGTTAGATGTGTGGATGATAAGTCTATGCATATGTGGAACTTTACATTTCCCTATGATAGGCACCCTGATAAGTTAGAAAGGTTACCAAAGGATCGTGCACCTCCAGGTAGTACCTAGATGAGCACACAAATAGCGGAGATGTTGATATATCAAGGTAAGGGACAAAATCCACGAACCTATACTCTTAAGAGGAAAAGTACTACTCCCTCCGCCATGTATCAATCTGCACACTTTCCTTTTTGGAATGTCTTAGGGGAATCTGCACTCTTTATAAATTTTCATATTTGGCAAAAATTAAGACTTGAGCTTACAATTTTACAATTCCTAAAAAACAAAAATAACACCCAAAACCACCATTTAAATCACTTAAATGTCTTTAACTCTACATCTAAATCATCAAATTAAAAAAGCATTTCCGTTCAAAAATTAAACTGGACGGTTGGGCTGGAATTTATTGCTTTCATCGCCCAATAGTCCACTAACCCAAATCACATTCTATTGAAATCTATATTTCACATGCTTTTGTCCCCTGCTCTCGTATCCATCCGTTGGAAATTTCATCTTCTTTCAATTGTATCTCCACAGTTCATTAAACCATATCTCTATTCTACTGCTTCTCTCTCTGCATTCTTCTTCATCTCCTCAGCTTCCCTCAAAATCCTAGATCTAATTTCACTCATTCATCTTCTTAACTCCGTTGAAACTGCATCTTCCTTTTTGCGATAATAACTTGTCTCGATGCCGCTTCATCTCCACAGCTTCCCTTAAACCCTAGATGGCCTCGTTTAACACATTCTCCGACGAATCGTGTATGCCCTTTTTTATGTTTCTGATACTTGCAGTAGGTTGGAGTTTGTCCTGGACACCTTGGTGGATGATGCAGCCTTTAAATTAAGGGCTAACGTCATCCCCGGTGAGACGGTGATGCTTTATAACTTAATCGGCTTATACATGTCAGATCTGGTCGGAGAGGTATCACTGTCGATGAGTTGGATGAAAACAACCCCTTAAAGCCCTTGCATGTGGGTGGATATGGCTTAAATGTTCATTGGCCAATTTATTCTCACTCGATTCTGGTGGGTGATGATGAACCCAACACCGGAGGTGAAGGGGTTCCACGTCGGCCGTTAGCCGTGACCTCAACGTTTGCGGACGGAACCCCTGAGACCTCAAGTCACTCTGATGACACTTTGAAGAGTACAAACACCATGTTGTACTTGTTAGTTTTGGGTTATCGGTAACTGAGAAGGAAAAATTGACTGAAAAATATTTCCAAAATCACCTCATGTTCCTCCAGCCAATAAAGATAAGTTAACCTTCTTAAACCCTAACGGTTCATTTTTGATTTTTTTTTTTGAAAAACTATAATGTTGAAGTTCTTATTCATTTATGTTGATGGATTTTTCAGGTAGAATGCTCGGACTCACGCCAAGGATTTATACTTTCCTTAATAGAAATAAGCTGGTAAGAAACCCCTCTTACCGTGCTCTGAGATATGTTCATGGTTTTTTTTAGGATCCATAAATTTCTATATACTGACACTTTTTTATTGCAGTGGGAAGCTTGGAAGATTAAAGGTGTCAATGGAATCTGAAAAAATAAAAAAATGTGGTTCAAGTTTTGAAGAAATAAGTTGGATCTTCTCTTTATGGTGATATCACTCTCTCTGTTTTTAACCTATTGAAGTCATGTTGGTGCCATTATGTGTGCATTTTAATATCTGGTTTGTGGTTTGTTGCTACTTCATTGCTTTAATCATTATGTTATGTGTATCTTTCCTTGTGTTATATTTTACCCTAAATCTCAGAGGAACTTGCAGTGAGAAAAAAATGTTCTTAAAATTTACTAACCTCTGTTTTTTGGTTCGGGAATCTAAAATGTGACGATTTGTGCATATTCCACTATCTTGTGCCATAAGGTTTATGCTAATTTAAGATGGTTTATGCTGGTTCATGTTGATTCATACTGGTTTATGTTGGTTTATTCTCATTGATGGTGATTCGTGTTGGTTTATATATGCTGGTTTATTCTGATTCATGTTGGTTTATAAACCTTCACGTTGTTTAATGCTGGTAAATGCTTATTTATTCTAATTCATGTTGGTTTGAGCATTTTCCCTTCAATTGTTGCCTTGATTTTTTAAAGATGTATGCTGATTCATGGTGATTTATATTGGTTTTTGTCGGTTTATGCTCATTTATTGTGATGGATGCTTGTTTATGCTGATTCGTGTTGAATTATGCATCTTCGAGGTGAGTCATGCTGGTATATGCTACTTTATAGGTTTCCATGCTGGTTTGAGCATTTTTCCCTCACTTGTTGCCTCAGTTTATGATGGTTTGTTGTGATTCGTGGTCATTCATACAGGTATATGTTGTATTTTACTTGTTCTTGCTAGTTTACGCATATTCCCTTCACTTGTTGCCTCGGTTTCTATTGCTTTATGTCGGTTTATGATTGTTTATGCTGGTTAATGCATCTTCTATTAACTGATTGCTATGTTTTGTTGCTTGCATGATGAGCTACATTAAATGGGGGGTTTTACGTACAAGCGCGTCTAATCATATTAAATAAGGAAAAATATACACTCACGCGGGCGCACTCCTTCACGTATGCACATTTCCCCATTCTCTCTGCCTGCCCTTGGTAATCATTTCCTTCTCTTTCCTTCCTATATATGCCGCCTCCTTGGAAATTTTAATTTCTCTCCCTCTTCTTTTCCTCAAGGTGATTTCTAGAGCTTTTTCTCTCATTCTCCCAAGTTCTCACTGCATTCTCTCTCTCTCTCGGAGCTAATTTCGACCTGCTAGGAGCTAAAAGAAAGTTCCACTTCCTTCTTTGTTTACTCTTTGTCTAAGCTCAATCATGTCGTAAACACCTTATGGGGGTAAATGGATAATTTGGATTATTTTCGACTGTCTCTGACCATAATACCACCACTGGAATGGGTGAAGGTGATGATAGGGTCACTAAATTTCAAGACTACCATTTCCAGAACTCTGGCGCGATTTTGGCCTCTATCGCGTGGTCAGATCTTTCAGGCTTGGCTACGATTTTGAGGAATGAAGCCGCTGGAGGGTCTTTAGTTTTTTGCCATCCCAACGGCCAGGTTTCTATCAGGAGTAAGTGTTGTCGCAGGAGCAGGTTCCGAAAGGGCATCCGTTAAACAAAATGAGGAAGGGAGGTTTTTGTACTGGGAGATTCTTGAGCCATCCGTCGAGATCCCATATTAGGTTCCCAAAGGAAGTCACAAAGATGCTCAAAACCATTCTCGCTCACTTCTGGATTCCTTTTAATCTCATTCTAGAACTCATCCGAGAGGATGAAATTCCCAACAGCCTTCGAGCAAGAAGGTGCGTCATTTATGAGTGACACTTGAGGTTTGGGTTGTGCTTCTTGAGAATTATAAGGTTAACCCCGCTTAGCTACATCCCAATGTAGTCACCTACGTCCTAACTTTTAGGATCCAATGTTTCAATCTCGTGATCGTTCTCTCATGCGAGCTTTCCAGGTCCCTCTACTGCGTGTCTCGTCAAAAGGGGAGCTTCTGAAAGAGAGGGTGGTAGGGATCCTTCCATTGAAGCTTGGGGAAGAGGCTCATCAATCCCTCGTGAAGGTGTTTGCAAATGTACATGTTTTGTATTCGTCTCGGTTCTTCCTCTTTGTGTATTTTGTATTTTATGATTTTAACTCTTTTGCATTGGACTTGCACTGGGTCTAGGTGGCGATATCTTCGATGACGAGGAGGACAGGTTGTCCCCACACCTCCCCAAACTCAACCGGCCTTAAGAAACTTTGTCCCTGCTCAAGTTGATGTTGAGGGCTTATCAAAGAGAGATCGTGAGGGGCAGTTATCCCCGAGCCCGTATCCCAAGAGGAGGAATATCCTTGGCCAAGATCCTCCTGCTTCTAAAGAGGAAGCCTTGGTTAAGGCCAAGGGCGGGGCTACTTTACATCCCCTTGTCACTTTGAACCCCTCACCCCCTACTATATTGGTCGAAGACCCAGTGGTGGCCTTAATAATGGGGCTATGGATTCAGCCTTACACGGTATCCTGAAAACGGCCTGTCACGTCAACCCTAACGTAGAACCTCATTTGTGAGTTTTTCCCTTAAGTGTTTGCTCAAGACGTTTTTGATGTAATTTTCCTTTTATATTAAATGGATATGTTTTTTTATTTTCCTCAATTCCTTATGTCGTTGTTTTTTACTTTGTAGAGTTTAGCTCTGGTACCTTATCGTACTCCCCAAGGTACAAGAGGAACGATATTTGACTTCTTCTTTCAAGTTATGAAGAAGTGGTACCATGAGATCGAGCAATGGGCTTGGGACCACTACTTAAAGGATGGTCAGTACTGGTATGCTGCCAACCGCTTTGAATAAGAGTTGAAGGTCGCTTGAGAGGAGCTTAATGTATGACGGAGTGGGTGTCACACTACATTGAAAGAACCTCGATGATTTCTGCAAAATAAATTATGAGAGAGATGTCTGGCCGCTGCTCAGGATAGGTTGGACAATGACTTCACCCTCCACTTCTAGAGCCATAGAGAGCTTTTTAATAAACTTACCATTGGTTCAGGTTTCGACTCTATACAAGAGTGTTTATCTGTAGCAAGAGATTACAAAGCTTCGGGAGGTGCCTCGAGCTCGAAAGCACGAAGATAACTCCAAAATCATGCTTGAGTTTGTTAAAGCCGCAGGTAAACAACTAGCTGAGTCGAAGAACCAAGGTTCAAGACCTCCAGAACAAAGTAAAGGACTTGGAGAGGGTTCTTAAAGATATCGATCAATTTGGACTAAATGTTTACCATGATAAAAAAAAAGCTTGACAGCGACTTAACATAACAAGATAGAACTCTCGAAGCCTGTATAGACAACTTTTAACTTGGATTCGTTGGGCCAGTCCTGGTTTGGGACCTCTTAGAAGATCTTCGTGAAACTATGAAGACTATGCATGATCGTGGACTTCATGAAACTCATGGGTATTCCTCGGCCCATAATGAGGATAAGAGGTGGATAAATTTAATCCAACAAGCTACCAGAGTAGAGGGTCCTCCTAGGGAGGTTCTACTTTCGGGGCTCAAAATGTTGAGACATCGAGGGTTCAAAGGAATGATCCTGCCAGTCCCTCGTATTCCCTGGATCCTATAGTTACCTATTTACACCGAACCTCTTCTCGATAAACTGGAAAAGAGGGGGGCAGTGCGTCTCAGCTTCGACGAGCAGTCCTAGTCTAGGGGTTGTTATAAGGTCGGATTCTCTGAGGGCTGAGAGCTCCAGCTGAGGGAGTGTCCCCAATACGAGTTGAGGTAAAGCCTCAGGCACAGGCAGGGGAATTATCTTGCATCCGGTTGTGGGAGTGCTTCAACAACAAGTGGGGGGAATGTTCCCGGCATAAGTTAAGGAAATGTAGTCGGCGCTGGCCAAGGGAATGTTCCTGGTGCTAGCCACGGCCAAGGAAGTGTGCCTCATGATGAGGAAAAAGATCCTCTCATGGTTCATCTACATCGAAGATCGCGAGAAGAGGGAACAGTGGAGGGAGCGTTTTGGGCAGCGATCCAATCCAGAGAGTATCTACCCCAACGAGGAATATCACGAAGAGGAAGAAGATTTCTTTAGGGCCATAGGTTTCGTTGTTAATCTAAAGTTTGTAGAGGTTAGGAAACCCCAAATAGATGAAAGACCTCAACCTTTTTTATTTGTAAGCCATGTTGGTCTTTGTAGAATTTGTAAACCAAAACTTTCAAAAATGAAATGAGTTTGTTTAACATTTGTGTATCTTCTGCATTCCTTTTTTAAAGTTGTCTTTTTAGAGCTAACATAATGTTGTTCAGCATTTTTGCTTGATACCATAGTTTTTGCAACTTGGGTAAAATTGACGGTTGGATAAAAAGAACTTAAAATAACTTAGGAGAATATGACATAGTAGGCAAGTTACAAAAGTGAGGGTGTACTCTTCGACTTACAGCTGCATTTCAAAATGGGGGTGTACTATTTCCCAACCGAAAGTCCCAGGTCGAGGCCTATAGATATTTTTGAGGTAAGCTACTTCATAGCTGGACTAAATTAAAGATGTTTCAAAGATTAGTACTTTCGTGGGTTCAAAAAAAATTCACTTTTTTGGGATCAAATCACCCTCGACGATCTCCAGCTAGTAGCTTCCTCTGAGATGCATTTCGATGACTTTGTTGGGTCATTCCTAGTTTGCAACAAGTTTACCATCGGGATATCTCTGGCTCTTCTCATTTTTTCTCATCACAAGGTCTCCTGGGGAAAATGGATCTTCCGAACCCTTATGTCATGATAGTGTTTGACCTTCTCTTTCACATTAGCCTTACGGAGGGATACCCTCTCAATCATTTCTTTGAGAAGGTCAAGTTCCAACTGACGGCTGTCGTCATTGACCTCTTGGTTCTCATTGCTAATGATTATCATTTTGAAGGTGGGTAACCCAATCTCCACTAGGATCACGACCTCTGAACTGTAGACCAAACCATAAGAGAATTCTCCTGTGGCCGAAGATTCATTGGTTCGATAAAACCATGGGACACTGGGAAGCTCATTGATCTTTTTTCCTTCTTCCCCCTCAAGCGTGGCTCTAATTCCATTGACAATGGTTCCATTTGTGACTTTCAATTGCCCGTTGTCCTGGGGGTGATATACACTAGTTACCTTTTGGTGCATATTATACTCCAAGCACTAGCTTTTGAATGGGTAGTTGACAAACTAGGCACCATTATCGATTATAATGGTTCGAGGAATTCTGAATCGACAGATTATGTTCTTTCCTTCAGAAGATAATCTCCGCCTTCCCTTTCACATCCATCAAGGCTTCGACCTCGACCCACTTTGTGAAGTAGTCCACTAACAATGAGGTATTAGAAGTGTCTGGGGAATTTGGGGAAGGGACTCACCAGATCTATCCCTACTTGTTGAGTGGACATGTGTGTGCTTTTCATTTCTTCCTGAGGGACATGGGTAACGAGTGTGTGCCTCTGGAACTGGTGGCATGCTTGAATGTGCCTATTGACATTGCCAAACAACTTGAGCCAATAATACCCTTCCAAAAGGAGCTTCTTTGCCACTGATCGATCCCCCTGGTGACTACCACATACTCTCACATATGTTTCAAGGATTAGATAGTCGAGTTTTTTGGGGGCTGCGCATCGAAGAAGTGGCTGCAAATGCTCCCATCAATAAATCAGATCCCAGCAGATCAAATACTTGAGAGCTTTCATTCTTACCTTTCTCACCTCAACAGCTCGTTCTGGAAGGGTACCATCTCGAAAGTAGTTTATGATTGGCGTGATCCAAGAGTTCTCCTCCACCACCAGCATTGCCGCCTCTCCTTAACCATCTTTTTGGTTCTTATAATCTTTCTTCCCTTGCACAGGAACTGGTTTTCTTCTACGATGCCTACATTTCTGCTTCTCACTCGTTCACTTTTATGCAAGGTGCTTGTGTAGAAGCATACATGAACCGAGAAACTCACTATCTGACTTAACAGTCCCACTGAGCATGCCAATTGATGCATCTTGGACTCGCCTAGGATACACCGCGAGTTCCCTGATCCAAGCCTGCAAGAAAGAGTCCCCAAAGTTTTCCTGGGGGTAGACTCTCCGATGATAAATCTAGGACCTTTCTTTGAGTGTAGTGAATTGTACTTGTAGGTATGTTCTTACTGTTCTTTATAGCAACCTGATCTTGTACGAATGAGGAAATATGATGAGACGTGATTTTGATATTTTCTTAGTACAAATAACATCCATTTTAAGCTTATTTTGTTGGTGGTTAGTTAGATTATTAAGTATTTTACAAAATAGGGGTTTAGTATCTGGTTATTTACCCTTATCTCCCTCATTTGTAAGCATGTGGTGTCTAACGTGTTCTACCTTTATGATTTGGTCTATTCATATATGTTTTGTGAGCTTATTTAGAGACTATCATGAAGAAGGTCATTTTCATGGATGGTAGAAGATTGAAGGCCATTCACAAGAATGGTAGAAGATGGAAGGTCACTTACAAAGTGGTAGAAGATAAAGTGAAGAAGGATAGCAAAGTAGAGGTGAATAATGATCTAAGTTTTGAAGCATATTTCTGAGAACAATCCGAGAATAACCATCCTCCAAGGGTGGTACTATTGGATTCTTCTTCTCGAGTACCATAAAAACAACTACAAGAACTCTCAAAATGGATCAACGGATCATCCAGAGGAAGCAAAACAAAACTGGACTGAATTATGTCGCGACTTGCGAATTTGTGTCCGAATCGCGAACAAGAATTTACTAGAAGCTGATTTTTCAACACTGCGGTGTGGCGAGTTGCGAGGAAGGCATCGCGGGTCGTGAAAATCGCCCTGCAACTTACTTTTTACTCCCATTTTTCTAGTACTATAATAGCATTTCATCCACTCATTCCTGAGCTTTCTGGGCCTGAATTGGGGGCTCTAAAATCCTAGTTTTTCATCTTCTTCTTCAAATTTTCTTGTTTCTTTATAGATTTTTGTTCTGTGTATATTTATATATAGGCTTATATCCACCCTTATATGTATGAATCCTTATGAAAATCCCTCTTCTTTGTGGACGACCCCGATTTGCCACTATCTACTTACTTGTATTTAGCAAGCATTTAGGGCTTATAAACAGCATTTTTGAGAGGTACGGCAAAAACTTCCCAAAATCTCTAGTTTTCCATCAAATTTACTTGACCATATTCCCTAAATATAGGCCTACTAACAGCACAAATGAACATTAATTTAGGAATATGTGACTTATGTTTGCATGTATGATAAGGCTCAGTTTCACCGGGTGCTAGCAAATATCTTTGTGATGGCTAACTAAGATAGAACCATTTGTTATCTATGTGAATGACACGGTCCATTGATTTTGAACATGAGATTTGCCTCTATCTTTGAAAGAGAGAATATTACTCGGGATAACTTGTTATGGGCTGGTTTGATGTTGTTTGTGTGACTGCGGATTATCTTTGTTGTGATTGCCCTTTGCACACTACTTTTACCCATATGTAATGCAGGTGATGTCCCCCTCATAGTCCTTCTTGAATGTGCAGGTAGTGAACGTAACGCATCAAGGTTTGGAGCCCGACCATACATCTGATGACGTAGATCTTGTGGCTGCCCATTAGCCAACTGGACCCAAGCCCTTGACCAAGCCCTTGACCATATGGTGTTTACCGTTCGTATACTGTATTTGAATATTGGTTTTTGCCTCAAGCCTTTCGCTTGAAGTATTTTCCCATTTTTGTTGTTCTCCAGCAGAAACTCCCCCAAATGCTGCCTTTCCTCATTGGACAAGTTCTTGATCCGCATCGATGAATTTAAAAAATCTAGGATAAAGGGAAGATGCAAATATTCTGAGAGCAACCACCTCCTTTGGAAATTTTGGAGGACTCAATGAATTGTACTTTTGGACTGAGGGTTTCTCAAAAGAACCCAAGAAAATCTGGGTTTGGGGTTTGGGAAGAAGAAGATAGAAATAGGTCATCTTTTTATGTTTTCTCATAGTAGCATTGAACGTTGGAAGAATGTATTTATAAATTGTGTTTTTGGCTTGTAGTTCAGATTTTTACCATAGACTTTTTCGATGAACAATACTGTAAAAGTTGTTTTGGCGCCTTGGTTGTGTAAAAATTTGGAGGGAACATGGGAATGAAAATTTTGGAGGGAAAGATTTACACACTAAACCCAAAAAAATTCTATGCGTTAATTTTTTGTTTTTTACCCTCATTAGCTAACGTGGCCTAACACCGAGCCCACCCCAAATTTTAAGAACATTTTTCTCTCTCTGCATGTTGCCCTGGGACGAAGGGAGTAACTTAAGCATTAGAGTAATTTAGGACTTTGATTGTAGGATGCAATGAGAGGAGCACTAGTTGTTGGTAACTCCTGATCATCACCACATCAGTGTTATCATTTGTGGAGAGTCATCATTGATGCGTGTTGAACTACGATCGTGATGGCTGAACCTTACTTCTTAACACTGCTCTTGCAAAAAAAACTGCCTGGGGGCGTTGGGGGAAGAAATTCTGATGGTAAAGTCAGATCAAAAGTGTTCAATGTGAGTATTAAGAAAATGGATAAATAGAACGAAGGAATGCCTTGGTATTTATTGGGAGTGATCAGAGAGATCTTTTAATCACATTAGGTTAAATACTTTCCTTGTAGGAATAATTGTTTTACCAGGATAAGATTACCAGTATACCATGTACCATAATTGTACTCGGAATGGAGTTGTAATTCGAATGTGTAATTGATTCCGAAAATCTTTCCTTTTAACTACTAGGTTTTGGCCCAGCATGATATTTTGAAAGCTTGAATGTGAGATAATTATGTGGCCTTTGGTCCGATGGGGAGTTTCAGCTTCAACCCCCATCAATGTCCTCGAAGAGCTAAAGGTGCGAGTTTCGGCAAGGACATTTCCTTTTAACTACTAGGCTTAAATGGATATGTAATTAGAATGTGTAATTGATTCCGAAGATCTTTCCTTTTAACTACTAGGTTTTGGCCTAGCAGGGTATTTTGAAATCCTGAATGCGGGATAGTGATGTGGCCTTTGGTCCAAGGGGAAGTTTCAGCTTCAAGCCCCACCAATAACCCCCAATAGAGCCAACGGTGCGAGTTTCGGCGAGGACCATCAGTTCTCCCTTACTTGATTTCTACTGGTCAATTAAATGACCTTTAGTTTTCACAATAATGGCTCATTGACTCAACCACTTTACTCAAGGTGAAGCGCGAACTTTTTTGGAGAAGTGAAATGTCCCTGAGTTATGGCCACCTTTTTTTCCCTACCGTTCAAAGCGATTATTGATGGCTCGATTTCTCTAGACTTCTTTTCTGCTCCCTCAGGATGCTATAAAATAGGGATGCCCCCGAGGTTTCTTCCTACATATTTCTCATTTTCACGTCAGGGTGTTATAATATAACTTGTTTCAAACAAAAATCATTTTATGTAAATAAAATAAAAATGCATGCACAAGTTGTATATTTCCTAAGTTGATTTTTGGAAGTTATATTTAATCAATTTGATCATTAAATTATATTATTATATATAAGATCATTATCATGTTATAATTATTATATTCATCAAAACATATATTTAAATTATTATTTTAAAAAATTACACAATAAATAAAAATATAAATAATTAAACATTAATATAGTTAACTCCCAAAAAACAAATTAAACATTTTTAGTGGGAGAGGGTGAGTATTCATTTCGCTCGTTCTTTTTTTTTTTTAACAAGGGTGAGTATTCTTAATTAGCCTACTACACAGCGTGCACAAGTTCAAAGTATAAAGTGATATACAATGCTAGCACTAAACCTTAAGGGGTTTAAAATATATTGAAAAATTGACCCCACATATAATATTTATGGTATGTAATATTTGTAAAATAGGGCCTCGCTTGGGGAGGAAAATAATATTGCTGAGACAACTAATTGGAACTTGTAATAATTCCTTTTTTTTTACATATACATATACATACTCCGTATCACATTTAAAAAAAATAGACCCCTGTATAATTGATAAATTAGGGAGATTAAGGTAAACCTTTCATTTGCCTCATTGCAGGGCCGGCCCTGGTAATATACTCACTATGTTTCTTTAGATGTGACACACTTTTTAAAATTATTTTTGTGAATTTAACAAACTTTCTTTTATGATAAGATTTTTTCCAATTTCATTCACTCATTCTGTTTTTTTTTGTCTACATCCAACGAAACAGTGGTATTACTAATTACGTGCGGGCGTATATCTCTGTACTCTCAAGGACTTGATGTACAGCGTGATGAGAACAAATCTCTTACTTCATGGAACAGACATTTAGATGCAGAGTACCAAATGCATAGATTCGAGACGAGGATATATTGATAGTACCAAACGGATAGTTTTGCATGTGATTTCACCGTAAATAATTCAATATTATGATAAAATTAAGTGGGAGAACTACCCCTCATGTATTCACATGGATTTGGGAGTTAATAAATCAGCAAATTTTAGTGAACATGATAATTGTTCATCTGAAACATATCATAATACTCCAGCAGACTCTACTGGAGAAACGAATAAATGTTTGGGTGGATACCTAAAGTATATTAATTAGGAATTTGTAACTTTGTTTTTGTTTTTCTCTCCTTTCTTTCAACCTGTGTTAATTTCACCGTAATGATGGTATATTCTTTTACTCCCAAAACCTTCCATTATCAATTGATAAAATATGAAGTACTTTATTAATGGTGCATTGATATCACATCAATGACACATCTCATCAATGATGAGAGTTACAATATATAGGCCTACAAAGACCAAAGACCAACAGGTTTAGGAAGTGTATAAGGAAATTACCATCTATAACTAATTTTATAAGGAAACTAATTCTATAATGTAACTACCATTTATA
>JAULKK010029087.1:0-19437 GCA_032355705.1 Rubia peregrina
AGAATCTAGACGCTCGTAAGGACCAAAAATCCATTAGACTCAAAGTAGATTACAAAATGAAGGATTTAGATACAAATACCAACAATGGTTATCTAAAACCCTTATGATGTAAACATACCTAAATCTAGCAATCTTCAAACAAAAAGATAACAAAAGAGATGTTAAATGCCTCTATAAAATACATGCATTTGACGTCACATCAGGTCTCCACAAAAATCTATCCTTACCTTTAGGCTCCGTTCTCCTCGTGGATTCATGTTAAACCTTCACCAATGTAGAAACCTTAGTTTTCTCCTTGGGTTTGGGACGAGGTTTAAGAGGTTTTAATTCCTTCCCATGCTCCACAAACCGCTGAATGTTAGTGTTTAAATACATGGAAAGTAAAATTTCCACAGGCAAAGAAACACTAAAATCATGCAAGGTAGTAGAGTCGTCAACTTTTTCATTAAACTTAAAGCTCTCAACATGTGTTCTCTCATCAATCATGCAAGGGCTCTCAACATTATCATTCATGAAAGACTCTTCATATTGATCAAAATCATCACAAATGCTTATACCATTTCATTTAAGAGAAGAATTAGCTTATCCATGATTAAATTTATAAATTTGAAAACCAACTCTATCTCTGTCATCTTCTAGGGTTAAGGTTCCCAAGTGGACATATATTTTGGTCCTCGATATCTTTAGAAATGGTCTCCCCAACAATATTGGGGGTGCATCTCCATAGTGCAACATATTAAGGACAAACAAGTCCACTAGAAAAACTAGCTTGCCAACCTAACCATCACATCCTTAACTAGACCCCTAGGACTAGCTTAAAAGTCATTAGCCAATTGGAAAACTACCCTAGTCTTCCCAAGCTCTCCAAGATCAATAGTTTCATAAAAGCTATAGGGAATGACATTTATAGTGCCTCATAGATCAATATTGGCATCCATGGCTAGCTTACTACCTAAATAGACGGGGATATAAAATATAACGGATTATCACATATCTTAAGTAGGTTTCTATGAGCTAATGGGGAAATTTCCCCTAATTTCACTTTCCCTGCCTTTTTTTTTTATAGGTTTAAGCACTTCTTGGTACATTCATTTTTGAGAAATCTGGCATAAGTTGTTGAAATCCCAACTTTTGGATGTAATTGATCAAATGCATTTTTGGACTTAGTTTTCTCCACCAAATTATCATCTTCTTGAAATTTCTCCATCTCGACCTCTTTCAATTCCTTCCCAATCCTCAACTTCAAAGAACTCATATTCCTCAGATTCATTTTGGGTTGGGATGGTAATTTTTTGAAATCCCTTGCTTCCAATCGGCTAACCGAGGTCTCCAATTGCCCCACTTGAACTTTGAGTTTCTTTGTGCTCGAAAATTCCCTCGTGCGTAACTGTTATATATATATATATATCTCCTTGTACGATCCGCAAATAGATCATTGCTCTTTGTCACTTGAGAAATGGTCTCCAACACTTCATCCCTTTCCAACTTGTAGATAGCCCCAGGGTTTTTGGAAGGTCTCGCACCCTTGGGTAAGGTTACAGTGGGGCACCTCATCAGTTGTAACCTCATCCACCATTATATCCATTTCCTTGCTCTTGTTGGTCATCGCGCCAATGAGAGTTGGGGTGATCACAGTACCGAGGGTTGAAATAATTGTCATAGGGGTCTTGATGGTTGTCTCCTCCTTGGTTTCCATGGAACCTTTGTTGTTTTCCCTTACCAAACTGCCAGTTTCCTCCATTGTACTCCAAAGCCTTTACCTCCTCAAATTCTTTTACCACTTGCGAGCACATATCCGTTAGATGATCCGAGCTACAAATAATACAAACCTTAACCTAGTGAGCTCTCCCCTGCGTAAACTCCTTCAACATAGAGCCAAGTGCTTAGACTTGCTTTTCTAACTTAAGGGAGCGAGTAGGTTTGTCCAACGTCTTGGTTCTTGACCGGGTTCCAAAATGGCACATCCCAATCGCCATTTCTTCAAAAAGGGATAGAGTATCTTTTGGTCACTCACTATAAGAAACAACACCTTTTACCTTGGTTTTGCTAGGATTTTTACCTTGGTTTTTCAGCCATAAAAAACTGAGGTAAATGCAGGCGTATTAAAAAATATAATTTTGACCGCGGTTCAAAATCAAGGTAAAAAGTATTTTTTACCTCGGTTTTGTTAGAAATAAACTGCGGTAAATAGTCATGAGCTAAAACTTCTACCAACAATAGAGCGAATTCAGTCCTTAGACACAGGTGGCCGACTTGCCAAAAATTGTGCGACGTTGTGGCAGATAAAGTCGCTTGGAGAGCTGTGATCTTGTTTATGAGGTTAGCTGAGGTCGCTTATTTATGTTACTGACATTGCATATTTTGTTTTATAAATACAGTTGTGAACCATGGTAAATATTATATTTACCTCATTTTTGTGAAAATTAACCAAAGTAAATATCATTTTGACGGACCCATTTCCGACCATGCTGCACGTCCGGGGGCATGAAAGTATAGTCGATGTGACATGGTGGTGCAACTTCGGCTAGGTCGACATAGGTGTAATCGACTGCGAAGAAATGATGACATGCCAATTCCATCAACACAAAGTCGTTTAATTTTACCGATATCCCACTTAATGTGGCAACAAGGGTTAAATTTATGTGCTCTATGAGGATCTTGCAATGTTGAAGATTTGATGTTGCAGCATGGACCCAGTCACGATGTCTTTTTGCTTAAGTGACATCGCTCCATTCCTATACCATCAATTACCCATTGCAATGATTCCACGATGTCACTCATGTTATATTGGGTCAACCGAATGGTAATTTATATAGATGCTACGTCGGCTCTTACGTAAAAAATAGTAATATAAATTTATTGAAATGTAGACCCGGCTTCGAACACCCTTCAATTGCATGTAACTACACCATGCAAAATGCTTACCGACATGAAGGATAAAAACTACACCTTCAATACACAAAGTAGGTTATCAAAATTCTCACAAAATGATAACATTGATACTCCATATCTAGCTAGATCTATATCAAGGTTTCAAATAATACCTTGGAAAGTATCAATGGCATTTTACAGAATGATGCTTCCACACAAAAACCAACCTAATCCTAGCTCCTCATATGGTAGATGGATTAAGTAAATGCTTAAAATTATTTACTATCATAAAGAGCGCCCAACTCTCACGTACATTCTCCAAAATCTTGATAGAGTACGCTGATTTATCCTCAGGAAAAGAGTACAACATGGAGTAATCTCATAGTCAATAAAAAGTTTGAGCAAAGTTGTGACATTATTTTTTGAAAAAATAGGTGAGAATAAGAGATACCTTTTGTAGATCAATTTGATTCTCCTTCCCATGCGAGACCAAATCCTTTATAAAGCGCATGCAATAGTAACCACTTTCCCATGTGGCCGCTTGTTTTTTATTCTATTCGTACGTGATCCGCACTCCACGAGGTCCCTAATAAATTGGCCTTTTCACGGGAGAACCTACTGACACGCGGAGCCCTTGGATGTAAAGATAGAAATATATTGTGTTGCTCCCGTACTCACTACAAACTACCAAAGGGCATCTAGTGCCAAGTGTGGGGTCGTCCACAGAGATGCTAGGAATTTAAAAGTTAAGAACGCAAAACTCGCAATTAGGTTGTCAATTTGATTGTGTGATAGGTATAGTCAATGTTGTAAACTACTAGACATGCAAAGCGAGAGATTAAACTATATTAAGCTAAGACTTGAAGACATTTGCATTACATGATCGGTAGGGTACTATGATCCTAGATTCTGTCTAATGGAAGATATATAAACCTATCCCAATGTTTATGTAACATAGCGTGATAGATAGTCAACACTTCCCTTTGTCTGTCACACAAAGGTGCTCACATCTTATTCTATCGACATCACCTCCATAATTAAGAAAGTACATCAAGTGGTCCAACCTTTATGCGCTTCTTTTTTCTATAAAGAATTATATCCCGGACCTCCTCTATGGATACTTCTCTCTAGACCTACAGAGGCAAATGAATTAGCATCTCATGATGACTCTAGAGTTGAAATGAAAACTATCATGCCCTCACCTATCGGGGTACATTTTTCCAGTCTACTAGCGTACGATCATTGGAACGGGGCTCACGTCCTACATGCATACACCCATATGAACGCAGACTCTCATTCCCTCTATTACCCTAGCGGACACTCCCAGGGAGACAAATGATACTAGCACCATACATTAAATATACACTAAGGTGTATGCCAACATAGGATATAAATCATGCAATTAAAAAGGATGTAAGGAAAAAGTCAAGCATGATATTCATAAGCATAAAAGGATAGGGAGACCTAGAATCTCACAAAATATCTACAAAATCATGAATAAAAATACGTCCCCAAGCAAATAAAATATTCCCTAAGAATTGAACCCAATCTTTCCATTGAATTCAATGCCCTTGGGCAAACCATGGAAGATTAAAAGAAGAGAGAAGGGTTATTCCATTTCTCCCTACATACTCTTAGAAAAATAGAATAAATGAATTACAACTACTCCCAAACTTAAACCCTGGTAGACATAGGATTTCTTACATAGTAGATAGGAAATGGGCCTTAAAGAGACCTGAAAAGACAAGAGAAACCCTAGTTGGGCGGTACCATGGGCCGTGCAATAGCACACGGCCCGTGTGGCACTCGTGCAATTGTGCACATGCCACCGCCTGGAAGTTAATTTTTTGGTCTTCTGAACGGTTCAGCTGTGGCCACCAGCTAAGAGTGTGTTTTGAAATTTTGAATGACGTGGCCCGAGTGATTCCTTGCGGGCCACCGACTGGAGCTGGCATTTGTCCTTCTAATGGTGCAGTCGTGCAAAATGATATGGTATGTGGGATTGTCTTTGGATTATAATCTCCAAGGTGCATAGACCAATAACATGGCATGAGTCGTGCAATTCCTTGTTGTCTGTGCTGTTAGGCACCATCCATTTGGCTAGAATGGGTCAAACAATAGAACACAGTCGTTCCAGTCTTTAGCTTCGTCTGGGCTTTAACTCCTTTTTACTTGGAGCATTTCCATCTACTACCATGATTAAGCGCGTGGCCTTCGATCTTTTACCATCCTTACGAATGACCTTCAAATATATACTACCATTATTGCAAATTACTTTCTACTCCAAAGTTCTTACAAACGATCTAAAATGAAGATCACAAAATAGGATCTAGATGCTCGTGAGAACATAGCATCTATTAGGTTTGAATAAATTTATAAAATGAGGGATTTAGGCAAGAAAACAAAAAGAAAGGCTATCTAAACCTCTTGTGATGTAAACCCAACTAAACCTAGCAATCAACCATACAAAAGATACTAACGAGTGTGCTAAATGCATTGGTTAACACATGCTTCTAGGTGCATATCGATTCCCCCACACTTAAACTCTTACTTGTCCTCGAGTAAACAAAAACAAGCAAAGATCTAAGTGGAATATAGCATGAAAAAAGTTCCCCAAAGCATTAAACATCTATACCTAGACTACCCTAGTTCCCCCAAAGATGTAAGAATCTCACAACTCTCACTCTCCAAAGAAGTTAAGATAACTTATCCAACCAATCATACCAATTAAAAGGTGAAGTTCACAAATATGAGTGTGAAGTTATGTTACTCTACCAAATGACTTCCTAAACACAATCAAAGAGAACTACATGATTTTTTTCTTCAATTTCTTTCATTTTGCTTAAGTTCCCTTTCGGGTTTTCTTCATAGTATCCCACAATTTGTTTCCTCACTTTTCACATTTTTACACACCATGGCCTCTTACTTCAACCTATTCGAGCTTTTCCAATTGTTTCCTAAGTCTCCCTTTCGGTTTTCGACTTAGATGGGTATATTTTTTCTTCAATTTTTTATAGGTCAAAATGCCCCCAAAGGTGGGCTTCATACTACACTGAAGATAAAAAAAATAACAACACAACAAAAAGGAATCTTTTTGGAATTCCTAAGTGCCTAACTCCTCCCCCCACATTTAAACATTACATTGTCCCCAATGTATCATAAAAGTAGAAATCATAAGTTGAGTAGGGAAAAATAGTAAGCACTTACTCTTGGGATCCCAAAGGTCGTGCTCTCATGCGTCTCGCCTTGCGTCTTATTCTCCTCTCTTCTTGCCTCAATTCTTTCCTCTCAATGGGTACTAGGTCGTGGAAGTCTTCAGGCTTTGATGGATGCATCCTCTCGATCAATTTTTTTATAGCTTCGTCTTATACATCAGCTCTCCCATCGACAATGGGAAACTCCTCCTTCACTTCCCGCTTAATAGATACCAACCTAACTCCCCAAGCTCTCATGGTGCCATCCATAATGTCAAGCCTAGTCCAAAATTCCTCCATTTAAAATCTCATTCCTCTTACTGTATGACCAACCTCTTGTACAATTTGGGTTGAACTCGTGAGTTGTTCCCCAAAAGTGCTAATTTGGTCGAAGAAATATGCAGGTTGATTGGCTCATGTAGGTGGCTATCTATGTGTGATTTCACCATCTTCTTCTTCAATGTCCATGTTCGGGACATGTTGTAGAAGACCTTCTCAAACCTTGGGTTAGGAGATAGGAAGAGGTATTCCAAGGCATTATTGTGGTTGATGGTTGTGCATTTGGGTTGCGGAAGTACCATGAAGTTGCAAACCGAGGCACCACCGCACAACTAAATAAAAATATCCTCCGAGATAGTGGTGGTAATCATTGAGGCCCTTCCAACTTATCCATTGTGTACCTCCTCTCTGAACGACCTAATTTTGCCACTGCTAAGTGAGAGGGAACCAAATGTACTATGTATTGCGCCAAAAATCTGACCATGCCTCCCATAGGTACCTTGCTACATTTCTATTTCCCCGCGGCTATGTAATTTTCGACGAAGGTTTCCACAAAGTTGGGGTAGAAGTTTCCTTCTAGATTCATCACCCAACGAATTTGCAAATCTTGGTTAGGGCATTAAAAATCTCTATGTGGCTAATAACTCCCATGGCTAAGAGCCACAGCATATACCACAGAGCCGGGTAAACTATTGTAGTACTTTTGTAGTACTTTTGCCCAATTGTTCCTATCAGCTCCCGTTAAGTTTCGCCAAAATATGTTCAATGAGAAAGGAAGCATTTTCCGGTGAGTCTTTAGGACTTCCTTCTTGTACTTCCATCCAAATGCTAGAGCGACCTCCCAATGAGTCATCAAGTATTCCATATCTTCTAACTAGAAAGTGATTGTCTTCCTCCCGTCACTATCCGATGTTTTCTCCACGGTTGCCGAAAATTCCAAGGTTCACCTAACATATGTCTTGGAGTGCATCTCTAGCAAGAACTCTGGGCTTATCCAACCTAGCAAGAATGTGATGGGTTCGAGTAGGCATAGTTCTACCAAAGTCTCCTTGCACGTGAACTTTGTCTCAAGATGGTTCTCTTTGGCTTATTGAGGTATTTCCATTTACGGGCTGCACTCCCGGTAATCTTGGACAATCCCATGAAATCATCAACAATGGCGGAGTTAGGAAGAATGGAGGTGGTTGGCTCTTGTCTCCCAAGTTTAGCCGACCCTTCCCTTTATCAACTCAGGAAGTTGTTCCTTTCTCCGGCCTACTCCTTTAAGGACCCATTCTACAACAAAAAGAGAAAGATGGTAATGGAAAGAATACACAAGCATATGCATCAAAGATCAACAAATAAGAACCATTCTTCCTAAACACCCAACACATGGCGAATCATGTCATCTCAACACATAGATCATAAACTCTCCCCCACACTTAGTTTGACACATAAATATGCATATAATCAGCATACTTCCCTAAAACATCAAACAACTTCTAAATCATGCCTCCCAAATACAATATAATCATGCTAAAGAAAGCAAGGGAACACAAAATTCAGAAATTCACCCGAAATTGGAGGTTTGGAGCTGAAAATCAAACAACAAAAAGCAAATAATGCTCTTCCTTGAGAGAAGGTGTCAGATTTTAGAATTCCTCAATTTTTTTGGCGAGGATGTATATTTTTGAAGTACTTATAATGGGTTAAATGGAATTTATGGATGGGATAAAGTACTCTGAATTCATATTCAGAGTAACAAAGATCTTCCAAAAATGGGTTCTTTAGGAGAGAGGCAAAAAGGGGTAGAAATGGTTGGTAAAAAATAGAAACTTTTGGAGTAAAGAAATTTATGTATTAATGCCCAAGGAGGGTGTTAATGTTTAGTGTATTACACTGACATTAACAGCTTAGGGAGGAAGAAATCTGCAGAAATGGGGCAGGATTGCTTGTTTTGGCAAAAATTAAAATTTTCCAAAATTCCGCACTTCTACCCTTTTGCAGACTGGCACGAGGAAAAAGTATGACTTGTGCTATATGAAGGCCTCGTGTCGGATCCTTTTACATGGGCCATGTGCGTTACACGACTCGTACCTCTCCATCACCTTCCTCTTTCTTAACAAATTTTCACCAAAATCCTATTTCATTCTAACCACGAGCATGAGACTCGGCTCAGAATGAATTCCACAGTTAACCATGAGACACGGTAGGAATTTTTGTGTTTGTACTCTCCATTGGAATGAATTTCCTTTGAAATTGATCATTCTTCAATTTTTCATAAGTAGAAACATAAACATAGAAATGTTTGTTAGTTCGATATACCTTAAATAGATTATAAATTTATAATAAATTCACTTAAACATTTATATACCACTCTTTCCACAATTGGTTCTCTTCATCCTTGACATATACACAATTTTTGTTTTGTTGGCCCTTGATAAAAAGATCGCACCTCCTAATATTATCCACATTAATTGGTTGCACCGAAACCCTTGCATTATCTTCTGTCATGCCGCCCTTTATTGCAATTTGCACATTTTTTTCTAGACGTTCTTTCACTATCTCAATTGCCACTAAGGCATTACCCCCCAATGGCTCAAATGGTGGGGAATTACATTCTTCGTGGCAATCCTTTGTTTATCTCTCCCTGTACCCTAAGTTAGGATGTTAGTTTCCTGTTATCACTATAGAAATTTTAATCTAATTAATCACACTAATAATTTGAATATTTTATTACTAACGTTATCACTATTCTCCAACGCCCGTTTCTTGTGAAAACATGGGGATTTTGAATCCAAAAGGAAGTTGTTTGTGATGCGAGCACTTGCTTCGTTCACACAATTCATAACGGACATTATGAAGTGTATTAATTACAACAGAGAGAAATGAATCACATTATTAATTGAGGAGAATCTGGTAGGAAAAATAAAATGCAAAAATAGTTCCAATAATGTGTTTCGTGGACAACATGAATATTTTAGAGAGTTTATAAATGGAAGGTATTTTATGGATGACCTTTTACTATAAAAAATTAATGAAATATATGAGGATTAAAATTATTTTCCTAAAATAAATTTACCTTTAACCTACTTGTTGAGTCATATAAACAACCAGTGTTAAAGCAGATTAAAATAAAAGCAGAAGATTAAAAGTACGCAATCTAAAACTATTAGGGGGGCTAATTACAATAATTTATCACAAAATTAAATAGTGAATTTTGGAAGTACGAACGAACATAATTTTATGAGGGATTGCAAAAATTTATTTTAAATTAACTGGAAAATTTCATAAGTATAAATTGACTGGCACTCAAATTTACACAATTTTAAAAGAGTAAAATCATAGTTTCAACATACACATCCACTTTGTATGAACCAACTATTCAATAAAAATTGATGAATGACAAAAAAACGCACGCGCGTACCATCTTTTAGGATTGTCTAATTAAGGTTTAGACAATCGTCGCACAGATTTTTCAGTAAAACTACAATCCAGCACACAGAGTCATTATTATCAACGAGCTATCAAGTACATGATTTTTAGGCATCACATTTTTTGCAAATGAGCCAAATGTTTTAACATTCTATAATTTTCTTTTTCTTTTTTATTTCTCTGAAATAATGGCTCAGCCACACTTCCGTCGAAGTCCTCACCGGATGTACCTCGAACCCTGCCGTCGTACAAGTCGAGTTGACCATCTTCTTGGCTGGAAACCAGCATGAACAAAAATCCAAGAAGTAGAAGACCGAAGACATCATGGCAGCTCCAACTTCTATTGCTTATCAGGTCTCGAGTGTGGAGAATCACAATCACGTCGATGATCCATTCCGTGCATCCACCACTTCCTTTAGAGGTAAGAGCTAGCTCTCGGTGAAAAATGGTGTGAGGAATAAGCCAGCTCTTACCAATGTGTCGATGCAGCGTTAGATGTATTACAAGAGAGATGAATCAGTTACTTGTTTCGTGCTTTAGGATTTTTGTTTTAGGTGTAAAAGTATTTTACCTTTAATTTTCATTTATGCCTTGTGATCTCATGACTGGTGGAAGTGACAGTAGACATTTTCTACCTTTGATGCCCCTTTCTCTTTGAATTATTGAAAAATTTCTTAGTAGCCTCACATGAAACCTGTGAATTTCTCTTACATTGTTTGCAGATTTTAGTGCGTCATATTTTATCCCCAATTGTGAGGAAGTTTAACATAAAAATCCATGGTTTCTAAACTTTGATTCTATCAACGGAAACCTATCAACAAATCGGTGTGGTTTTAATTTTCTGGAAAGTTGGAAGTGATATTTCTACAGTCTTCTTGATATAGTCTCATGTGATATTCTGAATCAACAGTTATTTTACACTTGAAGTATTGGCTGATGTTGTTGTTCGAGAAGCATTTACCACACTTGCTTCGTTTGCATTGTGCACAACACGAACTATAACAGGCCATATTCTCGGATTTCAATAGTATGAGTTGAATGAGACTCAAATTTATGCAATTTTGAAAGAGTAATAATCGTAGTTTCAACATATACATCCACTCTGTATGAACCAACTATTCAATAACAATTGATGAATGACAAAAAAACTCACACGCGAAGCATCTTTTAGGTTTTTCTGATTAAGGTTTGGACAGTTGCCATCAATCCAACACACAAAATCATTACTATCAACAAGCAATTAAGTGCATTATTTCTAGGTGTCACATTTTTTTGCAATCGTGATGAAAGTTTTACCGTTTTAGACTTTTCTTTTCTCTCACCTATAAAGGCTCAACTACACTTCCAACGAAGCCCCCACTGAACATTCCTTGAGCCTCTTCTTTGCACAAGCAAGGTTGGCAAGCAGGTACTGCCTGCAGGCCACACCAAAATGCCAACGATACATATTTTTTATCCTTTCCTGAAAAATGTGAGGTATCTTGAACGGACCATGGTCTAGAGCCTAATTTTCTAATCTCAGTTCAAGCTGAATAGGTTCTGGATGTGGTGCCTCTTCAGGACCTTGAGGGCTGATGCACTCTAAGCGATTAGAGTCCGATCTGATGCCCTAGGTCCAGTTGTTATGAATATTATGACAAGAAAATAAATACTAAGAAAATCATATTTTTTTAAAAAAAATCATACAAAAATACCCTTAATAAATTTGAATTTATACCAGTGGAATTTTTTATTTTTGGGAAATATCATGAAATGTTAGATTACTTTCATGTATACAAAATTTACTTACAAAAAAGTTGTTAAGTTCACATATTCTAGGTTGCACATTATTTGTAAACGTAGCCTTTTCTTTTTATTTCATTTTCTCTCCACTAACAACTCAGAAACTCTTATTAATGAACCCATAATTAACCTTTCATGTACAACATTAGCACAAATAGTCTCCGTTTAAGAAAACATGGAGATTTTGGATCTAAAAAGAATTTTTGTTCATGATGAATTTTCTTCACTTACTTCATTGGAACTGTGCATAACGAGAACTATAACGGACCACTATGCTTCATGCAAAAATAGTGCTAATGACGTAATTTGTGCAACAATCGTGCTAACACAATCTATAACGGATCACTATGCATCGTGTAAAAATAGTGCTAACAATGTAATTTGTGCGACAATCGTGCCAACACAAAACAAAAATAACTTTAATCTTGTTAAGATCTTATCAAACTTACGGATGCTCTACCTGCTAGATAGTTAGATGCTCTAGGGCATTAGATTTTAGGATATTCAGATGTATTCCTTCGCACTTTTTAGATTGTAGGTATAGCGTGTTACCGCGCTGTAGATACAGATTAGGTTTTCAACCTATTCTGTAATCTAACAAATTGCTTCCCTTAGAGGAAATCAGATTATAAGGGTTTGGGGAGCCTAATAAATATCCCCCACCAATGGTGGTTTCATTAATTTTTTTTATGAAGTGTATGTAATTATAAAAAATATTTAAAATGTATTTCATTTCGTTTTAAACACTCGATAACCTTAATGTCCAAATTCTATTATTGCATAGTAAAAAAACTAAAATAAAATGAATATTTAATTATCAAATTTAAATAATATTTAAATTCTTAAGTAAACTATTTAATACATGTGCACTATTATTTATATCTAATATAACTATATACCTTAGACAAAGTCTTGAGAAAGAACGTCTTTCCATGGGCATATGGAAAGACGGGGGTTTAATTAAAATTATAGAAAGGTAAAAAGTTTTAGTTGCAATATTAAAAATTTATTATGCAATCTGTTGTAGTTATAAGTTAATGACCCAATTAATGCAACTAGGAATATTTATCTTGATTTATTCAAATTTACAGTTTAAACCTTAGTCTTTCCATAATGTATGGAAATAGTGTCTTTCAAGAGACAGACTCTATAACTTAAATGGTTGGGGTAAAAAATAAATATCAAAAGGTATAATTCAAACACTTTGTTAACTGTATTTATCTATGAAGTTTTAAAATCTTAATTTTAAAAATAATTTAATCAACTTTCGATTGAGTATCAAAACTTTTGTTATAAATTTTACTCAAATTAAATAGGTAAAATTTACAATGTAAATATTAAAATGATTGGCCAAAATGTATATGTGTCCAAGCGAGGGATTCGATATGGAGGTCTGAATACAGAAACTCTATTCGACGGGGTCAATTAAAAATACATCCACATCAGATTTGGCTTCAAATGAATCTCGCGCTGAAGATATTATGTTGGTTAGTGAGTCTCTTTGTACTATGTGACAATTGACATTGACCCAAATGAGTTACGCAGTGGAGATGCTCTTATTTTATGCAAGATGAGGTCGCAAAGAATAATTATGAAAAAGTAGAGATATTTTGGAAAAACAGTGGAGTCAGCTATAAAGTTGTTGAAGTTAGAAGATATATTGTAGAAATTTGACAACATACTCTCTCCGTCCCACTTTAAACTTTCTATTTTCATTTTTGAGATGTCTCACTATAAAGATCCTAATTCTAAATTTTCTATCGTTAGCCATGAATATGTAGTCATAACTCTTCCTTCCATTCATTTGATTTATATACCTCACTCTCATCACTCATTAAAAAGATGTCACATATACTTGTCTTAAAATTTGTGCGAAAATGCAAAAATAATTAGGAATTTTAAAGTGAGACGGAGGGAGTATTCTTTACCATTTTGGATAAGAATTAAAGAGTATCATTTTACATGAGACGGATGAAAATAAAAAATGTGTCAATTATTTCGGGATGGACATAGTAGCATTTAAGTGAAAAATATGATGAATTTACCAAAACCTTAAATAGTCTCAGCTTTCCCAACATACAGCCTTTTTGAACTTAGTCGTCATCGTCGTCTTCGTCTCCGTCTCACTCGTTCTAATTTCTATATGATGATAACCACCTTGCATAAGTGTCCATGCGCGTGTGTAAAGATAAAATATTGTTTAAAAAAAGGAAATGGTAAAAGAACAGTTGATGTAGTGGCAAATAGCCAAATAGCCAAATAGCCAAATAGCCAAATACCCAGGTCTTTAGTCTCGGCCATTTGGCAATACACATTTAGTCTTTGGCTTAAAAGTTAGTACAGTATTTTCGATCATTTGTCTTGTCATGCAGATACGTTGCTTAGAGTGAAAATCGGATCAGCACTCCAAAGTTTTCTAAATGCAATCAAGAGTTTCGATTAGCTAAGCATCAAACCATGTATCTGGACTTATTCTTCTGTACTTGAGCCACACTCCTGTCGTTCCATAATTATTGATCTATTTACTTTTTTAAAGTCAAATTTAATTAACTGGTACTCTAAATATAAACTAATATAAATATACAATAAGTATATCATAAGAGATATTGTTAGATTCATCTTAACATATATTTTCTTAATATTAAATTTTTATACGAAATTATTATATGAAATTAGAGATATTTATGATACACAATCATTAAAGACTGTAAAAAAATAAATATACCAATAATTATGAGAATGGTGGATATAACCTAACTGATGGGCCCTAGGATGAAGACGAATGGGAAAGAAATGAAAGAGATATGATGATTTTCAGCTAATGTTAAAAGGTAAACCCACTTTCTTTGGCTTTGGACGACCACGGGTGGTCTTTGAATGTTTCCACTTTTCAATGACATTTTGACCAACTTCTGCGTCCATTAGGCTATGTGCAGTGGTGGCGAAACTACTTTAAATTATTCCTGTGATATTAATTTATTAAATATTAAATTTCTCTCTTTCACTTTATTAATTGAAATCATAAGAAGTGATTCTATTTTTATCTTTACGGTGATTGAAATCACTTTATTGGCACCATTTAATTTTCTCTATCTTACTCATTAATTTTATGTTAAAATTTTAATTTAACTAAATTTGTCTGCCAAAATAAATTGAAATGTGAAATTTAAGAATATCCTACTTGATTTTTCTATCATATTAATTAATTGTACCTTCAATATTTAATTTGAATAAATTTGTCTATCAAAATAAATTGAAATGTAAAATTTAATAATACACATTAAAAATATTTTTAATTTTTAAAAATTATTTATGGATGAAAATTAAAAAGAAAAAAATAATATTTAAAATAATTTCAATTTTTAAAACTATTTCTTAGATGAGAATTAAAATGAACCATATTTTTTAAATTATATATTTAATTTTAATTTTTTTTAAAACCAATATTTAATTTAGATTTTATTTTTTAAAATGCAATTGGCAAGGCAATTGGAAAAAAATGCAAAGCCACATAAAATAAAATGGGAAAGCTAGAAATTGGTGAAAAATGTAAAGCTCACAGAACATAAATATGCAATTGGCGAAAAATGCGAAAAGAAAATGCAATTGGAAGTTGCATCACGTTCACCGGTTTCCATTAATTGGAATCATTTTGAAACCCCCATTATGGGGTTTTATGCTTTCAATGTGGTTTTATTTCACAAGTGAAACCATTCAGAAACCTTGACTACACATGCTTTCCGAATGACGGGTTGAAGCCATAACGATCCGAGTCATGCAGCTAGGATCAATGTGGCGGAGAAGTTTGGATGGTCACAGTCACGGAGGAGCACAAATATATGTGGCCAGGTTTAAGTGGCCTGAGTCACGTGGTCATGATCTATGCAGAAGACACTTCCACGGCTCAGTCCCTGTCACGACTTAAATCCGAGTTAGGGCTGACAGGATCCGAGTTGGAGAAAATTATTGAAGTAGTTAAGAACTTGGGGCAACTCGCCAAGACTCGATGCACGGTCGGAGACTTCCACGACGACCTCCTTGCTGCGGGTCTAAATCGTGACATCGATCGCACGTTTTCCCAATGTTTTAATGGCATGACGACTACATTTCCACTAGTAAACTCGACATAATAATGGAGAAAGAAGGTATAATTTTTTTTAGAACTGGTTGGCGGAAGTTTCAAGCAAGATCACTAGTTTTCGTAAATCTTCAGCATGGTCATGTTGACTTGAGGGGCTCTTTTATTTTTTTTAATATTTTTTTCTACTTTTAAATTTGTATATTTTCCGTCGGAGTCTCTTAATTTGGAATTTTTGTTATTTCATTTAGTATTCTTTCTTTCAAGTTTTACAAATGTGCTGCATTTAAAAAGGTTTTTTTTTTTGGATTTGAGTATCGGGTATGAATTGTCTCCGTCAATATATGTTTTTCCTGCGTACCCTTTTCAAGTAATATTTAATTAAATCCATATCATTTATACAAATAACGACTAAAAGAAGAAATCCAAGAATTGTTAAATAACAGACTAATGGAGATCTTTTTATTTCCGATGATTTAAATTAGATTTGTAGACTTTGTTCCATTAGAATTATCATCTTGGAATCGAGATATAGATAATGCTATGCATTATAGATGATTCCTTTACACCGATAAAAAATATATTTTTTAAAATTAAAATGACCCGTTTAGTCTCATAATTTAGGGAAAAGGTCAAACGGATCAAATGGAGATGAACGAAATTTTAGTTGGGGGGTTTCATTTTTCTTTGTTTTGATTTCCTTAATATTTGATCAGAAGTGTGGATGGAACATTTTACATGTTTTTCATCTGATGCTCGTTGTGTCAAGTTATGCTCGGTAGTCTCAGCTCGATATTATCATAAAACTACACATTGATAACCACTTATCCTGTGTCTGTCCCTCTCATTACCACACATGTCTGTTAAAAATATAATATTGAATAGTGCACGTGTGTATCTCTCTTATTGTCAATCAGATTTTAAATTAAAATTTTAATATTTAGCTAGTACATATGTGCAAATGAGTTTATCCCAAAACATCATTTATTGTAATCGCACATTGTGCATTGATTTTAATAGAAAGGGGTGGGACCCTATAAACATTCTTCCTAGTGAGGCTATATCCAAAAACAATCTTTATTTTCTACTTCACTTTTTTTGTTAAGAAACTGTTTTTTATATATAAAAAACTACCACCTGTTACGTTGAGGGTTTGGCTGATCCCATCTTATTTATTAATTTTTAAAAAAGTACAAAAAAGAGGGACTTAATACCTTCCTAAAAAATAAAGATCACTAGCTCTATGCTTATAGAAAATCAAATCGATTCTATCATGTCAATGATGTTCAATACAAGGAAAAATCTATAAATCAAAGAGACAAATAAAATACATCAGACTAAGTATCCTTATACATCGGACTCTATACATATTACATCAGTTTAAGGTAACCTAATGTAAGGAAATGAGATAGCATCCATATGAATTTGTGCTTTTATTTCTCGCGGAAGACTTGCAAAAACAAATGTCGAATTTACCTTTTTCACGCTAGCAAGTTTTGCTAGTGAGTGTGCAATTTTATTAGCTTCCCTGAATGTGTGCGAAATAGATTACTCCAACTTCCTGAGGTTGTTGAATATCCTCCTTACTTTACAACAAAATTAACAGATTTTAAAGTCTTTTCTAACCATCTTAACCAGCAGCTGTGAGTCACATTCCATTTCCATCTGTGTATAATCGTGCTACTCTACTATTTCAAGTCCATAGAGTAGGGCATTTGCTTCAGATCAGCGGACATAGGTGGCGCGGCCGAGCAGATCAGTGGCACGTGGGAGCAATGCCGGCGCCGCATGATCGAGCTGCAGCGGCACGTAGAGTGTGCGTCGTTCGATTCCAATCGATGATCAACCGTGGCTGGGCAATGGCAGTGACCGGAAGAGCAAAGGCGGGTGGTCGCGGTCTGGATCGGAAAAAAATAAGGGAGAATTTTTTTTGGGGAATTTTCGAGTATAAGCCAGAATAATTTAGAGAGATCTGACTGATACCATGATAGAATGTAAAACCCACAAATAATTGTGGCTGTGTGTATTCATATTTTTAGTGAGTACAAAAAGATATACAAGGTAGAATCAAATATGAAAAAAAATATATACAAAACCTATCAGAAATGATATTCTTTTCTTAACCTGCTTCTAATTCATTTAATATTCTATTAAGCTTGAAGGAAGTTACAGTTGCGGAGATGTTTATCAGCTGAAAGGATGTGGTTGCTTTTTTCATCTCTGGAGATTATTCTAGTACCCTCAATACTGTAAGAATAAATAAGTTAGATAATTTAATTTAATTTTAACTTGTTGACTAGTTTAGAGTTATATTAGGACTAGTCTACCTTTATGCTTTGTAATATCTATTTATTCCTCTCCACGATCAATAATAACAATCACCGGAAATTATTCTTTCATGGTATCAGAACTAGTTCTGATCCAACCTAAACCTTAAATTATTATTTTGCCTCCACCAATCCCTACCTTTTCCGGCGACCAAATCCTCCCCTCCTCAACTTTTTCCGTTCAAACTCCGGCAACCTCCAGTGAATTTCTGGTTAAGTTAAAAGAAAATTCACAGCGAAGTCCGGCCAGAGTTCTCTGCAACAATCTTCTCGCCGCTCTTCTGCAGGTTCTCTCCAGATTCTCCGACTTGCTCCAGTTCTCTTCTTAGTCACTCGGCGACTTTTCTCGGCAATCAAGCTCCTCCTTGATTGGTTTTCTGGTCCCCGTTCTCTATCACTGTCCTCACAGGTACACCATCCGGTCTGTTCTCAATTAGCCAGAGGCGCCTGAACCTGGGAACACAAGCCAGCGCGTATCAATTCAATCGCACGTGTCTTCCCTCTCGCGTGTGATGTCACGTGCTCGCACACCGCGTTCTCCTCAAGCACGCCCTCCTCTTTCAGCGCGTGAGTTCACGCACCTGGCGAAGTTTTCTCCTATGGGCAGAATTTTTCTGCTTTTTTTGCCCTTGTAGATATGCCTTATGTTAATTCTCGATGGAGTGATACTTCAAGATTTACTGCCGTTTCTCATCACCGACGACAAGTTGGCTCCAAGTGGATTGTAGATTATGGCGCCACAAAACCCATGGCATCGTCCTCTACTGCTGTTGATCATGTCGCACCTTATCTTAGTTCTTCCAGCGTATATGTTGGTAATGGTTCTCAACTCCCTATTACTTATATTGGTAATTATCGGATTTCTAAATCAGTGTCTCTTTACAATGTGCTCATTGTGTCTGACATCACTAAAAAATTACTTTCGATTAGCAAATTAACTCGGGATTTAAATGTTGTTTGTTTTGATTATCGCTCATTTACTATTCTGCATAAACTTACTAGTGAAACCTTGAGTCACAGTCACAGTGAAAATGAGCTTTATGTTTTAGACTATAGTGCATCTTCTTTGTTATCTATTGTGGAATCAAATAAGTCGCTTGCGTCTTTTGAAATCTGGCATGTTAGACTTGGTCATGTACCACATTCCGTTATTTCTGGTTTGCGAGCTTCTGGATCATTATCTGTCTCATCGATTTTACCAGAACCTACCCTTTGTGATGCATGTGAAAAGGCTAAAGGGAAGCTTTATCTTTTTATACAAATAATAAACGTGCTGCTAGGGTACTTGATCTAGTGCACTGTGACTTATGAGGGCCCTCTCCTAATTTATCCACTGATGGTTTCTCCTACTATGCTATTTTCCTCGATGATCATTCCTGACTCTCGTGGTTTTACACACTACGCCGGAAATTTGTTTTTTGGGATGTTTATCACCATTTTGAGGCTTTTGTGGAGAACCAGTTCTCTTCCACCATTAAGGTGTTTCAGAGTG